>PVLA01009604.1:0-63258 GCA_004027455.1 Hydrochoerus hydrochaeris | reverse complement strand
AATTGCTGTCCTGCAGGCCCATGACGGGTAAGGCCTGGTTGGGTTCATATGAAGAGTCCTCGACCTAAGACAGGCGCTGTCCTCACAGGAACTGCCATACTCCCATAAGTGATAAAGGAAACAATGTAGGGAGTGGCATAACAGCCTCACACATCTCTTCCTCCTGCAGGCATCCAGGTGAGTCTGCTTACATTTCCCAAGCTAACTAAGTAACAAGATTGAGATGTTACAAAGGTGAAAAGAGTTAATTAACACCTACTGAGCCTGGGGTGCTTCCTGCTTGGGGCTGGGGGTTGCTGCCAAGGTTAGTATATATATATTCCAGCTTCTAAAAAATAAAGCGGATTCAGATTCACTCACAGACTGGTGTGCAGTGTTTTCTGTCTCTCACTCGCCGACTCCCTGTCCACCTTTGGGAAACCCTAGCCCTGCTGCAGCTGGACTCCAGCAGGTATCTTCCTAAAATAATTAAAGACATATTACAGTGATCAATGCATACCCACCATTATAGCAGCACAAATCATACTGTAAGAGCTAAATCTTGGTAGTGGCCCTTATGTCCATCAACAGAATGAACATATCAAGAAAATGTGGCATTTACACAAGGGGGATTACTATTCTGCCACGAAGAAGAACAAACTTGAATCATATTTAGGAAAATGCATGTACCTTGAAACTATGATCTCAAGTGAAATGAGTCAGACACACAAACTTAAGTATTGCATGGTTTCCAAAATGTGTAATTGCTATTGTAAAAAAGAGAGGAAAAGAAAGTGCTCTAAGGGATATAACTGCATGTATGTTTGAGTGTGTAAAATAGATGACCACATTGCTGAATCTTTGTTGGATCTTTGAGCAGAACTGTTTGTAGTCTGACTGTTTGAATGTTTACTATGCACCCTTTAACTTTGTAACTTGAACAACTACATCCAGGATGACAGTATGTAACTTATAAACTACTGATTTCTTGGTGGGGCTTTTTCTCATTTTCCTTTTTTTTTCTTTCTTTCTTTTTAGAATTCTGTATTGTTGCTACCCTTTTTTTCTGTTTTGCTTTTTTTCCTTCTCTTTAAATAAAATTTTTAAACTGTATAATTGCTATTGTAAAAAAAGAGGAAATAGGAAGCGCTATAAAACATATAGCTGCATGTATGTTTAGGTGTATGTGATTGATGACCATATTTCTAGGTTCTTGTTGTATTGTTGAACAGATCTGTTTGCACTCTCACTGCTTGAGTGTCCACTTTGTGTGCTTTAATTTTGTAACTTAAAAAACTTTCTAAAAGAACAATATGTAATTTATCAACTAGTGATTTCCTACTGTTTATCTTCTTTTCTTGAAATTCTGTAGTATTTCTATCCTTTTTCTGTTTTTTTCTCTTTAAATAAAAAAAAATTTATGAAATATTTTCTATTTCTCTTATCTGAGACACAAAGTATAAATAAAGAGCAAAGTAAAAGATATATAATAGGAAATAGCGAGGTGAGCCAGGCGTGGTGATGAATTCCTGTAATCTCATCACCTGGGAGGATGAGGCAGGAGGATTTCTATGAGTCCAAGGACAGCCTGGACTACATAGTGAGTTCAAGGCCAGCCTAAATCACATGGTAAGATGCCGTCTCAGAAAACAACCCCCCCAAAAAAGGAAATAGCAAGATGAATCTTTTGCATGTGGGAAGGGGACCAAGAGATGGCGGGGAGGGAAAGAGGGAGAAAAGAATTACGATGTATGATGTCCATGTATCAACTCCTATGAGGAATGTGACGGTTATGAACTGCAAACATCTACTAATAAAAATGGCAGAAAACAGGCTTTATAAAAAAATAATCTCTAAGAAAATAAAAAGAGAACTTAATTATGTATCAAACCGGCTTTCGCCTCCTTACTAACTCAGACCCAGGGCCTAGCATGAGTGTTTCACCACCCAGTGACACCTGGCCCCCTGCAGGTCACCACCACAGCAACCTCTCAACAGCCTGGGTTTCTGTGACTTCCCCACCCTCGGTCTCCTCCCAGGTTATCTTCTTTTTTAAATTTTTATTTATTTTAATTACACTTATTGGTACATTCTAGGTAAACCTAACCATCACATTCACCATAGGGCATTTGTACCCGTACGTGACCCAGCTTGGTTTTTCCCTCATCCCCCACCATCCTCCCTTTCAACACCTCTTACCCTCCTTATTTACAAAGCTTTGTTTTCATTTTTTCCTTCTTATCATTTTTTTCTTTTCCTCTCCTTCCCTTTCCCCTCCCCCATCCCAGGGTTATCTTCATCCGGGTTATTCTGTGGGTTCCCACTGCTGGTGCACAGAAGTCCAGTACAGGAAGCCCCTGGGCAGCCTATTTCTCCAGCTCTGTCTCTCTTCCATCCGTCCTCCATAGCTGCCTTCCTCTGGGCGGGCCAGCCCTTCCGGTATTGGTCTTGGCTCAGTGGGACTTTTCCGAGGCCTCTTTCCTCACATGTGTCTAATATCTCTGGAAATTCCATTCGAAGCTTACCTCCCCCACCAAGCCTGCACGGATGCTCAGATAAGAGTTAGCCCAAGTAGCCAGGTGTGGTGGTGCATACCTGTAATCCCAGCACTGAGGAGGCTGAAGCAGGAGGATTATTGTGAGTTCGAGGCCAACCTGAACTGTGTAACAAGACTGCCTCAAAAAGAAAAAAAAAAGAGCTAACAGGTGTGAGTCAGGTGTGAGGAGAAGGCGTATGAGGTTGAGGGCAGCCTGAATAACACAATGACACAAGTGAAACAGGCTGAGGATATAGCTCAATGCAAAAGCCCTGGGTTCAATCCCTAGTACCACCAAAAAAAAAGGAGTGAGGGTGGAAATATAGCTCAGTAGTAGAGCACCCCTGGGTTGATCCCCAGTGGCACCAAAAACAAATTAAAGGCTTTGTGGTCTTTCATTCATCTTTTAAATATAACATAACCAGGGCTGAGGATTTAGCTCAGTGGCATAAGTGCCTGTCTGGCAAGTGTGAGGTCGTGAGTTCAATCCCTGGTACCGATAAATAAATAAAACCTGTCTTGTCATTTGCTTGTTTATACATTTATCTCCCTAAGCTTTATGCTACTTTAAGAATAAAGGATGTTTATTTTTCTGCCCATTGGGTGGAGATGGGGGGTGGAAATTGAAGTGGGGTGAAGGAAAGAAGTCCTCAGAGTGTTCCAGGTTGAGAAAAAATAGGTAGACTGTTCTAAGAGCTGAAAAGTTCAGGATGAGGATAAAGATAAGAAGAAAGGAGAGTTATGAGTTTGGAGAGGCAGGTGCGGGCTGTACCAGGCTCTGGACCCGTGTGAACGCACAGGATTCCAGCCTTACATCCTGGAGATACCTGAGGGACTAGAGAAGAGTGACTGCATGAGACTGCTCAGCAGCAACATGGGAAACACATGGAGAACAACTTCAAGGGCACCACAGTCATTGGCCAATGAAGATGTCATAAGGACTGTTGTGGTTTGTGTCTTATGTCTCCCTGAACCCTCATGCTGTCATGGAAGTGGGCTTTTCAAGAAGTGTCCAAATCTATAGTGTGTGATTGACACATGGTCTAATTTGGGGATCAAGGGAGTGAGTGCTATAGTTGCCCTAGGGCAGGTAGCCTGCATATAATACAGAGGACAGAAGGAGGTTTGCTCTGCCCTCCTCTTTTGTTGCTTTTGGTAGCTTCCACAGCCATGAATGATTGCCCCTCTGCCATGTGATCCCGCCTTGGAGCCAGTTGATTATGGACTGAAACCTCTACAAACTGTAAGCTAAAAATTCCTTTTCCCCTTTAACTTTGGCTGTTAGGTATTTTGTCTCTGCAACGAGAAAAGTAATTAAGACAAGGACCTAGGTTTGCATATTGGAAATGGGAATGAAGGAAAATAGAGACGATACTTAGCAGTGAAAAGCAATCAGGGGGTCTAGTATTTGGATATGGGGGTTGAGGCAAAGGGAAGAACAAAGGGTAGAATCAAGTTTTTTGCTTTGTCCTAACACATCACAGTGAGACCCAGAGTTGGTCATTTAACCTCTTGGCCTAAGTAACCATTCGTGCAACTGGTTTAATAATATCTGACCTATCAACCTCAAAAGATTATTGTGAAAATTTAATGAGCTAGATATGGTGCTGCATGCCTGTATTCCCAGCTGCTTGGGAGACTGAGGCAGGACTGTAAGTTTTCCTAAGGTACACAGTTAACTATGACATATAAAGTAGGATTTGTCCGACAAACTGCAATGTTCTCAGAATATTTGCTAAAACTCAGATAGAAATAGGCAAATATTCACATAGGTAAGTCTATATAGTACAGAAAAGTATTTCAACTAAAATGTCAGTCCTCACATCTGAAATCACTTAGAAATCACTGACATATCTAAAGGAGTTTCTGCATGAAGATTTTTTGGATGATACAGGCAATGGCACTAAACCTATAAGCACGCATGTTGTTTTTCTCTTAAGACACAAGATGTTAATGCTTTTGCTTTTGCTAAACTAAAACCTCAGTATTCAGGTTTAACTGCAGTGTCGGCACTTCGTGATAAAGTGGATTCAGGGTTGTGGATTAGACACTTGTCTCTAAAGGTTTTACCATCACTGACACAGGGGTAAGGCTTCAAGAGTTAAATAAACTGAATTTTCTTTTGTTCAACAATGCCTCATTTCCACTACATGAAGTAGTGGGACTGCTGTCTGGTCCCACTGTCCAATGCCTGCCTTATATTAAATCTTATTTCAGCCAGGTTGGTGGCACACTCCTTTAATCCCACCACTCAAAAAGCTGAGGCAGGAGGATCTCTGTGAGTTCGAGACCAGCCTGGGCTACAAAGTGAGCTTAAGACCAGCAAGACCCTGTCTCAAAAACACACAAAAAAGTTTTAAAAATCTTATTTCACCCTTTTCACACAAGGTGATTATATGATAAAGCACCTTTACATCACTGTGTTAAATGTAACAGCGAGTTTCTGTACTGTTCCAGGAGCAAGAGAACTTTCTCCAATGCTTCTCAGGTTGATAAATTTGATTTTCCAAGTATTTTTCGCAAAATGACAGCGAGAAACTCCAAATATACTCAAATGTTCCTTGGCAGGCAGTTCCCATACCTCTAATCATAAGTAACCCATGGGGAGAAGCACATTTCAGTCTATGGACTCTACACTTGGACTGAAAAAAAGAAACAAACGAAGGCCTGGAGTTTCTGCTCCATACTAGTCTATCACATTTTGTTCTGCTGTGCAGTAATAAAACCTAAGCCTGACATCACGCCAGAAGTGTTGTGGGCCCCATTTATTTTGAGGTGGTCCTGTAAAACGATTCTGAGAATTGATTCAAAGAACCAATGACAAAATTCTCCCAGGGGACAAAAATCAGCTTTTTCACTTAAAAAAATCTTATGCTTATTGCTGAAAAGGGTGGAGGTCCTCTTTCTTTGTAACCGCCTCTGGTATTTCCTTCAGCTTTGAGTTCTGATTGCTTTTCCCAGTAATCTTTTGCATTGCATGCTGAGTAAGGCTTTTTCAGTAGCTGGAGTTGCAACGACTCCCTCTGTTGCCAAATACTTAAATACAAATTCTCCGTGGACTTTTTTACGCCTCAGAAGTTCTTCTATGGACTACACACTAATATTGTGCAAATAACATCTTGGCTTCGCTCAGGCTGCACCAGGTGGTTGGTGACAGTGTGGCACAGGGCCATGATCTTGTTGCTGTCCAATAGAGGGCGCGTGCAGGAAGACAACCTTCCATCTGAGTGACAGCCCTAGCACCTTGGCACCCAGAGAAGGTGAAAAGGACCGCGCCAAAAACCTCACTACCGCACACCAGGCCCACGCCTCAAATTTTAACTAACGAGTCCTTTCAAAAACACCAAAAGGCTGGGCATGGTGGCGGGTGTCTGCAATCCCAATACTTGGGAGGCTGAGGCTGCAGGATCGCTGTCAGTTCAAAGTCAGTTGCAAAGTGAGTTCAAGGCTAGCCTGCCTGCACTGTATAGTAAAAGCCTGTCTCCAAAAACAAAAACAACAAAAGCAAACCACCAGTGCGCAATCAAGCCTGAGTTTTCAAAATTGCCTAGGGATACGAGGCCTCAGAAGCCACTTAGGTCCCATTAAAGGACTAATTCTTGTTTCAAGTCCCATCACACCAACCCTGTCACTTTCTCCTTTCTCTACCGATTTAGCACTTGCTACCTTGCATTACACCTCATCTTCCCTTGCCTTAAAAGACCCTATAAGCTGGGCATGGTAGTGCATGTCTATAATTCTGGTACTCTGTAGGCTGAGGCAGGGGGATTGCTAGGAGTTCGAGCACGCGCGTTGGGCCTGCTGGCCAATGGCGACAAGGCGTCGGTAAACGGAGGGTGGGCCGTGCGTGCCAGACTTTTCCAGAGGACCCAGAAGACCGTCTCAAAAAAGATACTGGGGGCGGGTACTTAGGAGATTTGCACGTGTACTACACAACCCAGCACCCCATCAAGCAGATAGTGTATGGTACAGAAAACCAATATAAGAGACGGTGGAAGCCAGGGAAGGAAACTGAGGACAAGCCAGCTAGGAGACAGACGCATCCCACCCTATGCGTTGTGGCCGGGGACCTCAGTCCTGAAGAGCCCCACGCCCAGACGCCCTGCCCGCAAGCCGTCCTCCAGCATAACGCTAACATGTCTAGTTTCCGGGCCGCAGCCTGAATTTACTAGCCAGCCCTTCAGGAACCGTTAGGACCCCAGACTACAGCGGAACAGGCTCCTCCCACGCCTAATGGCACCCAACCACAGGTGCCGCACTGCTGCAAGCCAATGAGCACGCGCGTCGGGCCTGTTGGCCAATGGCGGCGAGGCGTGGGTACGCCGAGGGCGGGCCGTGCGTGTCAGACTTTTCCAGAAGACCCGGATAGAGCCTCTTGACCACGCTGAGCCGGGGCTGTGTGAGCTACACGCTGTTTTCCCTTCTTCCTCCGCTGGGGCAGCGATGGCGGCTGTGAAAACCCTCAACCCCAAGGCTGAGGTGGCCCGCGCGCAGGCAGCGCTGGCGGTTAATATCAGCGCGGCGCGAGGACTGCAGGACGTGCTGAGAACCAACTTGGGGCCTAAAGGCACCATGAAGATGTAAGGCGGGGCGGGCGGGAGGTGCGGGGCGCTGCGAGCAGGGGTCCGGGGCGCGCCCTCGCTCGCCGCTGCAGCGCCTTCTGGCCTCGGGTGCCCGGGCACAGCTCCACCCAGCCATCCTCGCCGGCAACGACCAGTTCCCGGGGGCGATGCGGCCCGGCACTGAACAAAGCTGCCAGCATGCGTGTTCCCCGCCCTCGGGGAACTCGCGGCGGTTCGGAGCGCCCCGGGGAAAGGCGGGGGTGGCCGACCTCAAGCTCCTCGTTCCGTCTGATCTGGGGAAACGCCACTTTTTGTGGGGTCGATATTTAAACGTCACTACGTGACTTAATTTTCTGCCCATTGAACAGGCTTGTTTCTGGCGCTGGAGACATCAAGCTTACTAAGGATGGGAATGTGCTGCTTCACGAAATGGTGAGAGGCTGATGTACTAAGGTCCAAAAGGACTTAATTTCCTGTAGTTTGCTTGACTTGTGGAAAGATTTGTAATGTTCATTCTCCAGGTAGGAAAAAATTATATTCGCTGATGTCGTAACAAGTAACCTCAGACAGTGGGAAGAATAGGAAAGTTACCTGACTGGTAATGGTAACAGTAGAATACAGTGAGGGGCCCTGGAGTGCAACAGACTGCCTTTTGAAGCCTTGCTCTTTTGCCATTTACTGTCTGGGTTAAAGTGTTACCCCTCCCCAAGTTTGGGGACAAAAGCCCTGGCTGTTCTAACAGGCCAAGCTCTGTCCATTCCAAAAAGATGAGCAATGAAGAGTAGAAAAGAACCAGCAAGAAGATCATGATTACTAAAATTAACTATAATCCCAGAAATTAGGGGTGATAAAGAGGTTACAGATTTTTCTTTTGTTTTTACAAAAAAGCAGTTCCTGGGGCTGGCTTTGTAACTTTGTGGAAGAGTGCTCACCTACCATGTGACAGGTCCTGGGTGCCATCCTCAGCACCACAAAAAACTGAAGAACAGTGATTCTTCTGTTTTGCCTCTCTGCTTTCACCTGCAGAGGAAATAAGTCTCATTAAGAATCTACGGTTCAAGAATAAATTGTTAGAGAAAAACATATTTTACTCATTTTTTTCTCAAATCTATTTTATTCAAAGATAAAAAAGAAAAAATTCAACAAAATTTTAAAGCACATCAATCGGGACAACAGTGGTACATACACTGCACATTGTCATCCCCATATCATTCACCCAGAGCACAAGACATCTGCATTCAGTTGTCTGAAGAATGCCAGCACAAATCTTTCTTTTCAGCAAACTCAGAGCATCAGTAGTATAATTATTTTAACTAATTTTTTATATACATGTACATGCACACGTACATTTTTTCCTTTCAGCTTGTCACTAATGAAACAATACGATGTTTAAAAACACACACATATGTGTCTCACTTGTTTCCCTAATGAGTATGTTCTCAAAAGGCATCCATATGTTTTACCCATGTATGAGCTCCCAGAACCTAACAGTTGGCATCCAAAAGAGGTTATCTCTGATTTGAGTTGAGAATAAAACTTGGGGTTTTGATAGTGATAGATGATAACATCAATATCTAGATGTTTTTAAGTGTCTAAAGACTAGCTAATCTAGGAGTCGTGGTATTTATTGGGACGGCATTTGTTGTGTAGCCCAGGCTGGTCTCAGCCTTCCTAAGGCTGTTCTGTGTTTTTGTTGTTGTTGGGGGGTGGATTGTTTGGTTTTTTTTTTGTTTTTTTTTTTGTTTTTTTTTTGAAGCGGGATTTCTGCTATGCAGTGCAAGCTGGCCTTGAATTCACTTTGCAGCCTGGGCTGGCCTTGAACTTGGAGTGATACTCCTGCCTCAGCCTTCCATGTACTAGAATTATAGGCATGCACCACCATGTCTGGCCTGTTCTGGTTTTTTGAGGCAGATGCTGAATTGTATAACTTGGGCTAGCCTTGAACCCATGACAGTCTCAGCTTCCCAAGTACTGGTATTATAGGCATTTGCTGCCTTACCTGCTTTCCTTTCTAACTCAATGCCAAGCTGTTCTGAAGGCTACTGGGCTTTTGTTTTAAAAGACATTTAGTTTATTCCCACAACTATTAGTCTTATCATTCTTTTGTTAGTTTGTCAGCTTTGTAAACCTTAACTGAGCCTCAGGTTTCTTGATCAGTAAAGTGGAAGTAATCTGAGAAGTGAATTTGTACAAGAAGTTTTTTTGGTCATCATAAACTGGTGTGCAAGATAGTTAATCGTGATTTTCTTTTTTTAAATCAGAGTAATAGAGGTGGAATAGTAACAGCATTTAAAGAACCTCTTCACAGATTTTAAGATCTATTTAATTTTTTTTTTTTTTTTTTTTTTTAATTTAAGCAAAGTCTTACTTGTAGTTCAGGCTGCTCTTGAACTCACTGTGCAGCCCAGGTTACCCTCAGACTCACCATCATCCTCCTGCATCAGCCTGCTAAGTGCTGGGATTATAAGTGTGTGCCACCATGCCCAGCTTCCAAACACACTTTAAATCACTGAAGACACTCTGGTTTTTGAGCTAGGGTCTCTCTCTCTCTCTCTCTCTCTCTCCATATATATATATATATATATATATATATATCAGGCCAACCTTGAGCTTACCGTGTAGGCTAGGCTGGCCTGGAACTCATGATTTCTTGGTCCCAAGGTGCTGGAATTGCTGGCAGCACCCCAATGCCCAGCTATTTACATGATTCTTTCTTCCTTTCAGCAAATTCAACACCCTACAGCCTCTTTAATAGCAAAAGTAGCAACGGCCCAGGATGATATAACTGGTGATGGTACTACTTCCAACGTCCTGATCATTGGAGAGCTGCTGAAACAGGCAGATCTCTACATTTCTGAGGTACACATAATCCTCCTGTTTCTGTGCTGGTATATATAGGAAATGTCTGATACTTGTGTATATTAATGTGTTAATTGTAGCTGAGGCCATCCAGAATGTAAAGATGGGATTTAAACCTGGGAACTGTGTCTTTATCCTAACCTGATATACATTTTTTGTGATTTTGGACAAGTTAAAGAACATTTCATAGTCTGAAAAATTTTTTTATGAAACTTTTTCATGTATGGTTAATTGAGATCTAGTGATCAGTACTAGGCATATAGGGAAAAGGTCAACTGAACATTTAAGAATTGTGCAGCTTTTGTAGCCCAGAGTAGTTCTAAGTTTAAAGCAAACAGCAGTATTAATCCACTGTCACAATTTCCTGGAAAGAGTCTCAGTCTCCATTTGTTTATTTTTATTGCTAAATGTGAATTTCAGATTACCGATAAAAAAATAAAATATTCCTATAGACCGCAAAATATTTGGAGTCCAGGGTGGAGTTTTGGTATTGTCTGGCGACATGCACAGTGAACATCCAAGTGTGCTTTGTAGTTCCCTTGGCTTTGACTCTGTGCTAGAGTAATGTCCTGTTCTTTCCCTCTGCGTTTAAAGGACTGTTTTTTCCTTTTAAATGTATTCAGAAAGGCAGCACATATTATCTAAATTGTATTAAAAGTTGTGAATGATCCAGAGCATCCTTGCAAAAACAATCTGAATTGTATTTGCGTCTAGTTAAAGGGGCAGGTTCTAGGAGTGATTCTGTAATTGCTTGTTCACTGTAGGGTCTTCATCCGAGAATAATTACTGAAGGTTTTGAAGCTGCAAAGGAAAAGGCCCTGCAGTTTTTGGAACAAGTCAAAGTAAGCAGAGAGATGGACCGGGAAACACTTATAGATGTGGCCAGAACATCTCTGCGTACTAAAGTTCATGCAGAACTTGCAGATGTCCTAACAGAGGTATGTGTTCAATCTCATATGTGTCTGGTACGATCTGGGGAACGGGGTGTTGTAGTGTATGTAGTGTGTACTGGTCAAATCCATAGCAATGAGCATTTGTATTTCCTTAAGCATTTACCATTGCTTGGTGGTGGGAACTTTGATGTTCCTCTTCTACTTCTTTACAAAAATAAACTGTAAATATATAGTTCTTGGTATTTTTAATTAAATAGTGGGAGGGATGTTGATTTGGGGGCAAGGCAAATTGAGAATTTTAAAAATGCAGTCTTTAATTTGTAGTATATTTTATTTACTCAGAGAAAAGATCCATTCAGAGATTCTAAAGTGAAGAGACAATGTTTAAACTTTGCAGAGCATATGTTTCAATTTCTGCAAAAAGAAATTCACTATATCTCTGTTGTAGGCTGTGGTAGATTCCATTTTGGCCATTAGAAAAAAAGATGAACCTATTGACCTGTTCATGGTTGAGATCATGGAGATGAAACATAAGTCGGAAACTGATACAAGGTAGGTGAAGAGTGCTGTGAAAACTTTTTTTTGTTTGTTTGTTTGTTTAAATTCTGTCTGTGGAATCCAGAACTTTTATATGCTGAGCAGGGACTCTTACCACTGAACTACACCCTCACCCTGGAATATGTAGTACTTTTTTTTTTTTTTTTTTTTTTTTGAGACAGACTCTGGCTTAAGTAGCCAGCCTGAACTACACAGCAACTCTCCTGTCTCAGCCTGGAGTGTGTTGGGATTATAGTTGTGCACCACCACATCTGACTCTGTATAATACATGTTTTTAGTAGATAACTTCAGGTGAACTTATATTTATGTTGGATAAGTTGCTAGGTATCATATCCTTAGAAATAGTTCCTTCTGAAAAAAAATTGTTTAAAAAATATTTCTGAAATGAGGAAGATGATGTGTTTATGGTTAGGCTATGAACAACATTGATGATTTCTCATTTATTGAAATACTTGGGCACAAAATATAAAGAGAGACTTTGGGAATTAAGCAAAAAAATTTTTTTAGTGTACATTGTGGTGACTCGTGCATGTAATCCCAGCACTCTGGGGACTGAGGCAGGAGGATTGCCTTGAGTTCTGGACTACATAGTGGGACTCTGTCTCCATAAAAAGGAAAGAAAAGAAAATTTTTCCAAAACCTAATTTGAAAACTTGAGATCCTCCTGGGACTTGAAATCCAGTCCAAATGCTTCATGCTGAGGTGCATCCTTGGCTGCATTTGGCATTTGGTTTTTTGAGATAGTATCTTACTGAGTTGCCCAGGCTTTAGTCTTCTGATGACAAGTGTGAGTAACCACACCCAGGTGAAAACCTTTTTTCAAAGAAAGTAATACCAAAGTTTGACAGCTGAGATTGTCTCTACAAGAGTTTTTTGTTTTTGTTTTTTTAATACTGGGGGTTGAAGCCAAAGTCCTTACTCTGAGCTGCATCTCCAGACATTAATCTCCCAGAATGCTGGGATTCTGCAGAATTTTCTTAGAAGGATAGAGTTGACACTTGTTTGAATAGCTCATCTTATATTCTGCAAAATTCCTTTCTCGCACTTGACCTTCTGGCTGTCTCTGAGAAAGTCTTGTTCAAATAAATCAAAAAATAAAACTGATCAGTGTGAAAATTATCCATATAGTCTCAGTTTAGTGTTTACATTTTGGTAGTGTATGTTCCCATCCCATCTGGAAATGAACAACTGTATATTTTCTTGTTTTAACAGCTTAATCAGAGGGCTTGTTTTGGACCATGGGGCACGGCATCCTGATATGAAAAAAAGAGTAGAAAATGCGTACATCCTCACGTGCAATGTCTCCTTGGAGTATGAGAAAACGTAAGCTTATGGAGCCTCAAGATGGACTAGAGGCATGATGGGAGGAATTTGAGTTTTTCAGGGCAAGTCCCTTTTATTAGAGACTGATTTTCCACACTTTAAGGTCAGTGTGGCTTAGGAGCTAACACGCAGGTGCCTTGAAGGTGCAGCAGGGCAGAATTGGACTCTAGACTTAACTGTCCTGAGACTGAGCCAGTTTCTCAGCTTGGTGTTTTCTACTCAAAAAAATCACAAAAAATTTCCCCCTTTCTGTAACATTTTTTAATAGAGAAGTGAATTCTGGCTTTTTCTACAAGAGTGCAGAAGAGAGAGAAAAACTAGTAAAAGCTGAAAGAAAATTCATTGAAGATAGAGTTAAAAAAATAGTAGAACTGAAAAAGAAGGTCTGTGGTGATTCAGATAGAGGATTTGTCGTTATTAATCAAAAGGTGAGTAAAAATTAAATTTATAAGTGAAATTGTCTGCTACTTTTTTTTAAGGCAAAAGATATTGAAACTTTTTCTGTTGTAGGGAATAGATCCCTTCTCCTTGGATGCCCTTGCGAAAGAAGGCATCATAGCTCTGCGTAGAGCTAAAAGGAGAAACATGGAGAGGTATGGACAGGTCGCTGAACGGTGTCAGTTATTCATTGTGTTTTTGAGGCTGGGTCTCGCTGTGTAGTGCAGGCTGGCCTTGAGTTGATGGGCTCCTCCTACGTCAGCCTCCCAAGTGCTGGAATTACAGGTGTGCACCACACACCTGGCAGGGAGGGTGGTTTGTGAATTCTTTATTTTTTTATTTTAATTTTTTTTTGGTACTGGGCATTGAACTCAGCCAGCTCACGCTTGCCAGTTAAGTGCATATACTGCTGAGCTAAATCCCTGCCCCTGGGGAGGGTGGTTTAAATGGAGAAAGACTTGTTTTCTGCTGGTTGATGGTGAACAGAAAGACAACGTTGAACACATTGTAGAATGTAATTTCATTTGTAGTTCTGAAATTTTTCTTTACTACTGTTAGTCTTTTCTGAACAGAATAGGTAATGCCTATGTGACTCCTTTAAAAACTCTTTTTAATATTTCAGGCTGACTCTTGCTTGTGGTGGGGTGGCTCTCAATTCCTTAGATGAGCTAAATCCTGACTGTTTGGGACATGCAGGACTGGTTTATGAGTACACTTTGGTAAGCATTTTTCTGTATGAAAACTAACTGTCCTATTTTGTTCCTGAGTTCTTCTGTAGAAAAATTCAAACTCAGAGTCTGATTTTTCTTCATTTAAAATTCATGACTTGTACAGATAAAAATCCATCGAAAATCCTATTTGTTCTTTGAGACAGTCTCTGTATATATTTCAAGCTGGCTTTGAACTCACTGTGATCCTCTTGCCTCAGCCTCCAAGTGCTGGATTTATAGGCATGCACCACCACAGCCAACTCCCATTTCTTCTTTTTTTCTTTCCTGGTACCAGAAAGCAAACTCATGACTTAGCGCTTGCCAGGCAGGTGCTGTACCACTGAGCTATAATACCAAGCCCTCCCAGGTTTTTTTTTTTTTTTTTGTCTTTTTGAGACAAGGTCTCACTATGCAGTTCAGGCTGGCCTTGAGCTCACTTTGTAGCCCAGGCTGGCTTTGAACTCACAATGATTCTGCCTCAGCCTCCCAGAGTGCTGGGATTATAGGTGTGTGCCACCATGCCCGGCTTCCCAGTTCTTTTATATGTGCATTTTTTACTAAAATTCTCTTTTCTTTTCTTTTCTTTTCTTTGCTTTGCTTTGCTTTGCTTTGCTTTGCTTTACTTTTCTCTCTCTCTCTCTCTCTCTCTCTCTCTCTCTCTCTCTCTCTCTTTCGTGTGTGTGTGTGTGTGTGTGTGTGTGTGTGTGTGTGTGTATGTTTGAGAATGGGTCTTGCTGTGCAGTTCAGGTTGGCCTTGAGCTCACTTTGTAGCCAGGCTAGTCCCAAATTTGCAATGATCCTCCTGTCTCAGCCTTCCGAGTGCTGGGATTACAGGCGTATACTACTATGCCTGGTTTAAATTTTTTTGGTATGGGGTATTGAACTTGCCACCTCAGTCTTGCCAGGCAGGTACTTATGCTACTGAGCTAAATCCCTGGCCCTTAATATTTTCTTTAATGTGGTTAATGCTGTGTCCTGTGAATGTGCTATGACTGTCCTGTGTCCTGTGACTGTCTCTGCATGTACCCCCTGCCTTGTGTTTACTCAGTGCAGCAGTATACTGTTTGTTAAAATGCTGTCTTTTTATACGTAGGGAGAAGAGAAGTTCACCTTTATTGAGAAATGCAACAATCCCCGCTCTGTCACATTATTGGTCAAAGGACCAAATAAGCACACTCTCACGCAAATCAAGGACGCAATAAGAGATGGCTTGAGGGCTGTCAAAAACGCTATCGATGATGGTAAGAGCTTCACTACTTCAGTACTCTGTAAGTCTAAGAGGCATGGCTGAATACTGTGTTCTTTAATCAGTAGTTTACACAGCCAGACACCATGCAAAAGTAAACACTTCCTTTTAAAATAATGATATGCTATTTTTTCATAGTGTATCATTATTAAAAGTGATTACAAACAAATGAAATAATACTAATTGGCTCCAAACAGCTGCCAAGTGCTAAGTTGAGCCATTTGGCTGTTTGATGTGTTAGTTGCTTGTATTGTGGTTTTTGAATGCAGTTTATGTGGGGTTTTTTCTTAATAGTTGGTTCTACGGTTTCGACTCTTTGGCTCAGCATTTCTGTCTTCTGTGTGAACAGGCTGTGTGGTTCCAGGCGCTGGTGCGGTAGAAGTGGCAATGGCAGAAGCACTGATGAAACACAAGGCCAGCGTCAAGGGTCGGGCCCAGCTCGGAGTCCAGGCATTTGCTGATGCCTTGCTCATTATTCCCAAGGTGCGGGCATGAGCTTAACAGTTTTCTAAATTGCACCAGAGCAGTTTAGCTGGTTGAGCCTTCTGATGTATGTAGGTTTTTCAAACCTGAAAATGTTTGGATAAGCAAGTTGGTCTGCTTTCTCATGAGTCTAAAGTATCCCCATATCATCTTAAAAAAGAATATTTTGTTCCTTTGGGAGATTTGAATGTCTCTGAAGTTTCAGATACCAGAGAAATATTTTAGAAATATTTTCACTGTGGAGTTTATGCTTGATTTCTGTTGTTTTTAGTTAAGTTGACAAACTGGATCATTGTTTTCTGTTAAACTCATTGAAGGGCCTGGTCTAGGAGCAAGCAGTGTGTTGCTAGGTTTGCGGCCAATTAGAGGTTGCTTATTAATGGATGTCCAGCTGTTTCCTGACGGGAAGGAGGAACATAAGTAATGGTTGTCTTCATTTATTGTGATCTTTTAAATTTAATTAGAAATACCACTCAATTATTCTAGAATTTCCCCTCAGTTCTTGGTTCTTGTGTATTTTAGGTCCTTGCTCAGAACTCCGGCTTTGACCTTCAGGAAACATTAGTTAAAATTCAAGCGGAACATTCCGAATCAGGTCAACTTGTGGGTGTGGACTTGAACACAGGTAAGAGAATGAAATCAGCCAGGTGTGGGGAGAGCTAGGTAAGTGGGTGAGGGTGGAGCCAGGGGTGTCTGTTGTGAAGACCAGGAATCCTGGGGATTTCTTCACAGTTAGAGATAGCTTTGTTTTGAGGGAATTCTGGACTCTAAATTGGGATAAGTAGAATATAAAAATGGAATGAATATATAATAGAATTAGGGGATGGAGTAGACAAGTTGATCATGTCACAGTACAGATTTTTCAGAGTGATTCTTGTGGGGTTTGCCTTAACTAAATTTTTTCTGTTAAGTTGTAGGAATTTATTTAAATAACCTATAGTTGATTAAAAGGGGATTCATGTTAAAAATAGAAGATATTTGAGAAAAGATTTGGAAAATGGACTCTGGACACACTAATGATGTCTCTAAAACTAATTATAACAAAAACACAACTAATTTTTTTGTTTTTGAGACAGTTTCATTATGCTGTTCAATTTTTGTTTTGTTTCCTTCTTTTTAGACAAGATCTCCCTATGTAGTTCAAACTGGCCTTGAATTCAGGCTGACCTCAAAATCACCATGATACTCCTGCAAGCTGGGATTTACAGGCACAAGGCGCCATTCCCAGCTTGCTTGCTTTCAGTACTGGGCATCAAGTCTGGAAACACTAAGCTACATCCCTAGTCCTTTTTTGAAGATTTTATTTTTAAACAGGGTCTTAATAAGTTGCCTCAGTTACTCTCGAAGTTGAGGTCCTCCTGCCTCAGCCTCAAATCAACCACTCATTAAAGATATTTTGGATAGGAAATAATGAGTTGGAGTCATAGTTCATAGTAGTTGAGTAATATTGATGAGTAAGGCAGCAAGAGATGGTGTTCTTCTATATTTTAACTATTTGGGGGTGTCCAGGAATCAAAGTCAGGATCTCATGCTTGCCTGGCAGGTGCTGTACACGCTGAGCTAAATCCCCATCTTATATTTTACAGAGTTTAATTGGTTTAATTTTCTGTTTTGGAATTTCTAAATAGAATAAGCAGCCAGGCTGGTGGCACACATCTGTAATCCCAACACTTGAGAGGCAGAGGTAGGAGTTCAAGGCCAGCCTGCAAAACAAGACTCTCACTGGGCATGGTGGCGCACCCCTGTATTCCGCCTGTACTCCCAGCACTCAGAGAGCTGAGGCAGGAGAATCTTTGTGAGTTCAAGGCTAGCCTGAATTGCATAGTGAAACCCTGTCTCAAAAAAGAAAAAAAAAGAAACAGCAGCACCTTTCTATCAACAAATACAAACTTTCCCTGTTCTTTAAGACAGCATCCAGTATCATGGCCTATCATGTGTGATTCTGTTCCCTTTCAGGTGAGCCAATGGTAGCAGCAGAAGCAGGCGTGTGGGATAACTACTGTGTGAAGAAACAGCTGCTTCACTCCTGGTAAGTTTGGCTTTTAGGGAAGCATCTGTTCTTTGTTTCATAGGATGTCCCGGGCCCCTCACCCTACAAAAGAATGGAATGGGGAACAGACGGAAGTAGCCTGCACAGAGGAGCAGGGACGTGAGCCGGCTTGGTGTGTGCGTGCGGGAAATGCAGTCTGGCTTGGGGGGGGGGGCGTGTGTAACTGAGCCTCGTGCTTGCTTTCTCCCTTTCAGCACTGTGATTGCCACCAACATCCTCCTGGTGGATGAGATCATGCGGGCTGGGATGTCCTCACTGAAAGGCTGAGTGGAGCCTCCCCGTGTCATCTGAATCCCGGAGACGGCAGAAGGGTCCCAGGGATAGAGCTGTGGAATTTCTGTTCACGCTTAAAGTGATTTTCAGAGGAATTTTCTTTTCCCACATGAAGAAAAGGAGAAAACACTTGGTGTCTATTCAAATTACGATGTTGTGGAATTCCAATTACAGTGTTTTCAAGTTGCACTAAGTGTATACACATAACACAGGTCCTTTTTACCCAGAAAACAAGTGGATTTGTTTTAGCTGTATTAACATAAAGTTAATAACTCGTTTATTAAATATTCTTTGAAAAACAATTTTAACGGTTTAATAATTCCCTGTGGACAAGAGTATTTTGTTTTGTTTTGTTATTATCTTTCAGACAGTTTCACTGCAGTTCAGGCTGGGCTTGAACTCACTATGTAGCCCAGGCTGGCCTCAAACTCAGTGATCCTCTTGCCTCAGCCTCCCGATTGCTGAGATTACAGGCATGCACCACCACGCCCAGCTCCTGTGGATGTGTTTTAAATTAAGCAACAGTTCTCTGTCAAATATTTACATATTAAAAGTTATGCTAATACAAATAACACTTGAATAATTTAAAAACTTGGATGCATCTGTCACCTAAGTATAAATTTCTAAGTAAAATCACTTGAACTCATGCTTTTGAAATACCTTTGCTAAAATGCTCCCTCAGAAAAGTTACGTTTCCAAAACGAAGGTGCATGGTGGCATATGCCACAATCCAACACTCAGGAGGCTGAGGCAGAAGGATTCCAAGAGTTTGAGACCAATCTGTACTACATACTGAGACCTTGCCTCAAAAATACCTTTTAAAAAGTTACATTATAGTGGCAAGTATGACAGTGAACTGAGTAGAGACAAGGAAATTGAGAAAGCTGCAAGTATAAAGTGGCAAAAATAGAAGTAAAAGCCAGGCATGGTGACTGAAGCCGCAGGTTCATCACCAGTTTGAAGCCAATTCGAGCCAAGACCCTGCCTCTACAAAACAACCAAAGAAAAAAGAGAAAAAGCTGAAGACTAAGAACTGGGGTTATTAGGTAAAATATTTTTAGGGTTTCAAGCTTATGAATTTAATGCTTTTGTAAAATATCCAACTCTACAAGCTCCATTTTTTCAAATTAGTGTTCACTCTTACTTCCCATAAAGTTGTTTTCATGCAGCTGATAGCTGCAGTTATGAGTGAAGTTTCATGGCATGAGCTTTGTACCCGGGGCTTAGCACTGTCCGGAAGTGCGTGCAATAAATAAATTGAAACCTCTCTGTGTTCTTACATGGAATAATGCACTAAATAAAACAATCATTATAAAGGAGAATGAATTAAGTCCCAAGGTATATA
Organism: Hydrochoerus hydrochaeris; assembly: GCA_004027455.1. NCBI lineage: Eukaryota > Metazoa > Chordata > Mammalia > Rodentia > Hydrochaeridae > Hydrochoerus > Hydrochoerus hydrochaeris. Next base: position 44,003 of record PVLA01009604.1, on the reverse strand, counting down.
AGGATAGTGAGGGGGGCTGCTGGGATTGCAGGGACCCTCAACACTTAAATCCGGGCGGGTTCTGGGACCGGAGGGCGAGAATTTCTGAACCCCGGGCTGCGCACGCGCGGGGGGTGTGGCTGCCCCGCGGTGCGTGCGAGCTCATACGCAGCAGGACTCGCGTGTTCCCCGCGCTGCTCGGCATGGGAAGCTCCTTGTTTCGGTGCTTGCTGTCCGTGCTGTTACTCCTGTCCGCCCCGTGGCTCCAGCTAGGTCAGTCTGCTGGCCTTTGCCGGCGCCACCGGTCCCAGATGCACGGGAAGGGGTGGGCGCCCCTACCAGGACGGGCTCGCCAGGGAGGGGCGGGCCGCGCGGGGCCCTGAGTCACCGGCGCTTTGCTGCTTCCCACTTCTCTCAAACTGAACACGAGAGAAAAATGCGGACCGCTCCCGCCTGGCCTGAAGAGTTGCCAGTTTGTGATACCCATGCTCTTTGGAGGGGTTCTCTTACTCCTGAGACCGGAAGTGAATCTCAGCCTTGCACCAGTTCGCGGAAATTCCCCTTAGGATCCAGGAAGTCGCAGAAGGAATTACAATACGAGTTCCGCTTGAGCACAGGCGGTGCTCCAATGGGATTCCATTCTCACATTCACCGCTTCAGTTTTTCCCCCAGTACTGGGGATTCAACCCAGGGCCTGGGCAATTACATCCCTAGCCTTTTTTTTTTTTCTTCTTTTTTCCCCCAGTACCTGGAATGGAACTTACGACCCCGCATTTGCCAGACAGGCGCTGTGCCACTGAGCTAGATCCCCGGCCCTGAATTACCTAGGCTGACTGAGCTTGAATTTGGGATCCTACCTCAGCTGCCCTGAGTGCAGTCGTGCACCACCACTCCCAGTTTATCTCAAAAATACTTACAGTTTGCTTGTTGGATTCAGGTCAAAACAAAGTTCTTACATTGCGATTATGTTGTTTCTTAATTCCCTTTTGAGATTTGCCTGCTTGCTCCTTTTTGTTTTTCCTAAAATGTATTTGTTGAGGGGAAACTAAAATTGGATGAAATGAGCAAACGTGTCCTATCAGAAAGTGGCTAAAGACACAGTCATGAGGAACGTCAGAAGGCCTGGACTCTGCCTATGTGGAACTGATGTGTTTAGATGTCCTTCCTGAAAAGCACTGAAGAAATCTATCAAGCCAGCTACTCTGGCCTTCTGAGAACACCACTGAACCCAGAGACCTGGATCGGGTCCTGTGTCCGAGGACCCACTTTTTCCCCTGCTGTCTACCCCTGAGCTGCACTCCCAGACCTAGCCAGCTCTTAAATCAGCTCTTCTTTTGGGTCTAATTTCCTCCTACTAAATAAAGAAATGGAAGATTCTTTTTACCATGTAGTATTCTGAGGCATTCAAACAGCAAGCTTATAAAGGAGCTCATTTGATTATTATAATCATGGTACATTCATGCTGTGTGCCAGGGTTACCCAGGCAAAATAGGTAGGTCCTTTTCCTTCTGCAGCGTATGTTATAGTGGTGAGAATAATTAAGAATTTATACCTGCCAGGGATATAGCTTAGTGGCAGGACACCTATCTAGCAAGTGTGAGGTCCTGAGTTCAACTCCCACTACAAAAAAAAAAAAAAAAGAAAGAAAAATTTACACCCAACTCAGTGTTTGGGGCTTGTAGTCCCAGCACTTGAGCCCATGAGGTTTTTTTTTTGTTTTGTTTTTGTTTTTCCCTTTTTATCAGTACTGGGGATCGAACTCAACTGTATGCTTATAAGGCAGGCATTTATGTCACTGAGCTAAATCCCCAGTCCCGAGCCCATGAGTTTAAGACCAGTCCAGGTTGCATAAAAAGTTGTTTCAAAGGAAGAAAAATATATAAATGTTCAACAATTGGAGAAAATGGATAGAAAATGCTGAACATGTCATATGCCCACACTTATAATCCTAGCACTCAGGAGGCTGAGGCAGGCAGATTGTGAGTTTGAGGCCAGCCTTGGTTACATAGTAAGTTCAAAATGAGCCTAACTATGTAGTAAGATGCTGTCTGAAAACAAACAAAAAGCTACATATATTTGAGTATTTGAGATTATAGTTTCAAATTTTACCTGGCTGGGACAAAGGGTTGTGTTGAGGAGTAAGAAGGCAAGTGATAAGCTCAATATTTCACGGTTTTAATTCATACAGTTCTCAGCTGTAAAGTAGATGTCACCATCTTATAGATGAGGAAATTGGATCCTAGACTAATTATTTTTTCTGAGGTCCCCCAGCAAATTAGGTGGCACAAGAATTTAAAGCCAGTCTTTTTGTTGTCATGGAAATATTAGGGATGAACCCAGGGCCTTTGCACTGAGTCATATCCTGGCCTTTTCATTTATCTTGAGACTAAGTCACTAAGTTGGTCACACTGGGCTCAGTCCTGCCTGAGCTTCCCAGGTACTGACATAGAGGTGGGCACCACCACACCAGGCTAGAGTCCAGTCGCTCAGCTTCCGCTCATTGTCTCTTTGTACCATGATGAGTATTAACATTTGATGCCAATAATCCCCCTTGGCCCATATCTATGGGTGCCTCACTGATACCTGTGCTTTTCTGCAGGAAACGCGCAGGCCGCTGACATGGCCCAGCTGCCTGGTGGGCGGTTCCTGATGGGGACAGATGCTGTGGATGCCAGAGATGGTGAAGGCCCTGCCCGGGAGGTAACAGTAAAACCCTTTGCCATCGACATATTTCCTGTCACCAATAAAGACTTCAGGTACATCATGTGTTTTTCAGGGGGAGTAAAGGCTCTTTCTAATCTGCATTCCTGATGTCTGAAAGGAAACTAGCTTATTCTCGGTCACTTGTCGTCTTAGGAGCAGCACTGTGAGAAGTGTCATCTCCATCTTTCAGATAAAGAATCTGAAGGCCAAAGAAGTTTGACTTAGCCCCTTTAGTGGAAGAGCTGGGCCTAGAACTCATATCCTTGATTCATTTTGTTTTATTATTATTATTTATTTATTTATTGTATTGGGAACAGAACCTGGAACCTTTTCACTAAGCTACATCCCAGCCCTTTTGCTTTTTTTAAATTTTGAAACAAAGGGGGCTGGGGATTTAGCTCAGTGGCATAAGAGCCTGCCTTGCAAGCATGCAGTCATGAGTTTGATTCCCGGTATCAATAAAAATAAAATAAAAAATTTTGAGACAAGGAACCAGGCAGGGTGTCGAAGTCCTGTAATCTCAACACTCTGAAGGCTGAGTCAAGAAGATGGTTGCAAGTTCAAGACTGGCCTGGGCTACAAATTGAGCCCAAGGCCAGCATGAACTGCATAGCAAGACTGTGTCTCAAAAAGACAAAAAAAAAAAAAAATTTTTTTTTTTTGAGATGGGATCTCACTATATAGTCGGGCTCACTAAATTGCCCACACTGGATTCCCAGTCATGGGTTACAGGAGAACCCCTTGACTCCCCTAGTACGTTATTCCCAACCCTGGCTGCATCACAGAACAGGAGCAGAAGTCAAACACCCAGCAGAAACTTGTTTTGGGGGGAGGAAGGTAGGGTTGGGGAAAGGATCATACCGGTGGGTATGCCTGTAATTCCAGCACTTGGGAGGCTGAAACAGGAGGATCATTTTGAGTGAGGCCAGTGTGGAATACACAGTGAGTTCAAGGCCAGCCTGAACTACATAGTGCAACTCTGCCTCCAAAATCAAAACTTAAAGTCCAAAATATCCAGGGATTTAGCTCAGCAGTACAAAGCACCTGTCTGGGAAGTAGAAGGTCATGATTTTGATCCCTAGTACCAAAAAAATAATGTTAATAATCCAAAATAATAATAATAAAATTAAACTGAAGGATAAATAACTTCTGATCTCATTGGCACCACAGCATGACAACCAGAAATAGATGAACCATATGCATTTCAAATTATGAGCTGTTTATCATGGCAATATAATGTCACCTCCAACAAGTCCTGAGACTTTGTTTACTTGGCCATAATATATCCCTGCTTCTCTGGTAAGAGGCTCATAAACCATATGCATGTTATGGGCCTGGTAAGTAGTATTGCTACGAAACTTCCCAATCACTGACTGCTTTTTCAAAGCCTCTTTGACAGGTAAGCAATACCTTATATCAGAGAACTTAAACAGAATGTTGTTAACTCAAGAAAAAAAATCATTTTGCCCCTACAATCTGCTTGCTGAAATATACTAGACCTGGGAGGCTGAAGCAGGAAGGTGGAAAGTTTGAGCCCAGCTGGGGCAATGTAATGACTTAGTGAGACATTGTCTCAAAAATAATAAAATCAAATAGGGCTGAGGATATCTCAGTGAAGGTGTCAGGTTCAATCTCCAGTACTGAACAACAATAACAAAAAAGGACCCAGACCAAACTGCAGGAAAAATATCCTCAAATCTAGGTATATTATTTTTGACCCAGGGCTTTTCATATGTTAGATGGAGACAACAATATCAGTATTTTCTCCTCTCATGCTTGCTGTGGATTTAGATCCCCCTTGGCCCATATCTGGGGTGCATCACTGATACCTGTGCTTTTCTGCAGGAAATGCGCAGGCCGCTGACAAGGCCCAGCAGCCATGTCAGAAAAGAGACCTGTTCCCCCTTAAGTCTCCTGCTCAGTGCCTTTATTCCTCTCTAAAAACCGGAGGCGTTGAAGGATGACCTTCAGCTAGTGATGCATAAAGTGAATAAGCTATACTCCTCGGCAGGAAGGAGCAGGCTGGAAACGGCAGAAAGAAACGGCACGGATGCATCTCTGAAGCATTCTGCCAAGTGAGAGAAAGATGTCAGACTGCAAAGATCACATTTGATAGGGTTTAGTTTCTGCAATGTCTTGGGAAAGGCAAAGCTATGGGGCCAAAAAGCAGATCTGTAGTTGCAGGGGCACTGGAGAGATTCTGACTGTGGTGGGTGGGACTGTTCTTTTTGTGTGTGTGTGTGTGTGTGTGTGTGTGTGTGTGTGTGTGTGTGTGTGTGTGTTTGCGCACACCCACACATGCTGCTAGGATGGGATCCAGGCCTTGCACATGCTGGGCAAGCGCTCCTACCACTGAGCTGTATCCCAAGGCAGCTTGATTATGCTAGTGACTGCACACTTGGTCAACACTCAGAGAACTGTGTACTAAAGTTACTTTTACTGCATGTGAATTCTGTCCTAATTGCAAAGAGACTCGGCTTGGGCTTTCAGGTTAATCCCTTAGCACCTTGGAAATTGTGTCTTGGGTTTCTTATGGAACACGGGAATAAGAGGTTCCCCGGAGAAGGAGAAGGATTATTGGGGGCTGGCCAGTCTCCTGATCTCCTGGGCAAGTGTACAGCAAAGGATAAAGGACAGTAGCAAAGCGATGTGGTACTCTGGAGTCGGGGAAGATCTGAGCTCTTGTGGCTGAGATGCCCCGGCTTCTCTGACCTGGCCACTATTCATTGTGCATCGCGGCAGGGGGCGTGTGGGGAAATGCAGGAAACCGTGGGCAAAAGGTGATGTGAGCAAGCAGTAAATCCTTGCCTAATGAGCAAGCCGTTTCACCTCTAAACTTGGCAGTTGTTGCCTTGGAACTCAGAGTGAGACTCAGTGTCCCCGGCTGCAGTGTGATTTGCCTTTAGAGACCTCACAGTGTCACAGCCACTACAGGCCTCCACGGTGACCTTTAGGAGAGAGTTCTGTTTCTGCATGCCAGCCGCTGGCTCATCAGGCCAGTCACTTAGGCCTGGGACAGACTCGTATGTTAATATAGAAAGCCGGCTGATTCATTCCAAAGCGTGCTCAGCGCGCCTCAATGTGGTCTCCGTCAAAGGATGGGCCACCAAACCTCTCAGCTGAGATCTGGGAAATCTCTCTCTTCCCAGGGAGTTTGTCAGGGAGAAAAAGTACCGGACAGAGGCCGAGCTATTTGGGTGGAGCTTCGTCTTTGAGGACTTGGTCTCCAGCGACCTAAGAAACTCAGCGTCCCAGCGGATGAACGTGAGGAGACTATAGCGGAGGGGAGGGGGGTGGGGCGGGGCCACCTAAGCCACCGCGTAGGGACAGACCTACCCCCCAGGCACCCAAGGGAGGGAGCCCTGGGCTTCTTCCTGGGTAGAGAGATTGGTAAAAGTCCAGAGGAACGCGCGGTCCGGATCCTGCACTGCCTGCACCCCCAAGAGAACATCCGGGTCTCTAACGGGGTGGTCAGATGCCGGCGAGGACCCCAGCCCCAGGGCCCGTCAGGGCCAGGGCACCCGCACCCACCTCTCTCCTTCCTGCAGCCTGTCCTCTGGTGGCTTCCGGTGGAAAGGGCATTTTGGAGGCAGGTGAGTGCTGGCTCCTCAGCCCACTGTCCACGCCTCCTGACTGACTCCCAGGACTTGGTTCTCCCAGGCCCCTTGCCCGTCCAGGGATACCGAGCTGTAAGGGGTGACCCGGGGCTCCCAGGGAACCACCCAGCAGTCCCCTCCTCTCCCAGCTCCCCTTGAGGCCCTGTCCGTGCCTCCCCGCTCCAGCCTGGCTCTCATCTGTCCACGGTGCTGAATTCAGGCCCAGCAGGCGCCGCCGGCTTCCTTGTCCCTCTCTCTGTTCATCAGCCCGCAGGTCCGGGCTCCGGCATCCGGGACCGGCTGGAGCTGCCCGTGCTGCACGTGAGCTGGAACGACGCGCAGGCCTACTGTGCATGGCGTGGCCGCCGGCTGCCCACTGAGGAGGAGTGGGAGTTCGCTGCCCGGGGCGGCTTGAAGGGTACGGATGCCTGCCGGCCCGGGACTCTGGAGGGTGGGAAGGGGCCGTTCCCTAGCGCCTCGAGGCCCAAAACCTTCCATCCTGGTGAGGGATCAGTGGTGGTGGCACTGATGTTCCAGGACATCCGTCCAATCCCATAAAAACGAGGAAATGGAAGAATGGAAAGAAAAACAGATGATAGATATATAGATAGATACCAGGGATCAAACTCACAACCTCTTGCTTGCTTATGCCACTGAGCTAAATCCCCACCCCCCAGACATAATATTTTACTCTTGGTGAGATTCCACAGTGTAAATTACATTGCAATAAATGTAATAAAACAAGGTTGTAGCAGTGCATACCTGTAATCTCAGCATTTGGGAGGCTGAGGCAGGAGGATGAGGAGTTTGAGTCCTGTCTGGACAATTTACAGAGACCCTATCTCAAAGTAAAAACTAAAAAGGGCTGGGGATGTAGTTCACTGCCAGGGCCCTAAGTGTGATCCCCAGCTCTGCAATCAGTCAATAATAGAACAGTTTAAGCCAGGTGTGGTAGCACACTCCTGTAATTCCAGCACTCAGGAGGCTGAGACAGGAGGATCATTAGGAGTTCAAGACCAGCCTGGGCTACAAAGTGAGCCCAAGGCCAACCTGAACTGCATTTAAAAAAAAAAAAGACAAAATAATAGAACAGCTTAGCAAATCAGGAGATCAAGGTCAAGAGTTCCCAATGCAGTCCCTGAATGGAGGGATTGGGTATGGGAAATAAGGACCCCAGTCTTCCTTTCCTGACCTTCTGGTTCCCTCACTCTTTTTTTCCCTTCCGTAATTCTTTGCCTTTCTCTTCCGGCAGGTCAGGTTTACCCTTGGGGAAACAGGTTCCAGCCCAACCGCACCAACCTGTGGCAGGTGAGCCCCCTGCTTGCTGGCGTGGGCGGGCCTGGCCCTCAGTCCAGGGGGCGGTGGCACCGTGTGCAGAGCAGTTGCCCAGCTGCTGACTGATAAGCTGCCTGGGCAGAAGGCAGCATCTGAGGGTGCTGGAGTGACTTCACAAGAGGGGACTTCTGCACTGGTTAAACAGACGCTTGTCTCACATGCAGTGAAATAAGGCACATTCCAGTCTGGCACGGTGGCACATTCCAGTCTGGCAGCTGTAATCTCAGAACTCTGGGAGCCTGAGGCAGGAGGATCACAAATTCAAGCCTAACTGAGGCCTCTTTGCAAGTCAGCAAGACCCTGCCTTAAAATGAACAACAGAAAAAGGGAGGCGGCTGGGATGTAGCTCAATGTAAAGCCCTTCATTTAGTCCTCATTACCAAAGGCCGGGGAAGGCACCCCAGCATCAGAAATGAACACTGTGCCAACCAAAGTGTTTTGCTTTTTTTGTTGAGGTTCTATGGTGGGAACCCAGGCCTTGCGCTTGCTGGACAAACACCACACCCCTGAGCTACATTCCCAGCCCCTGCAGAGGTTTTACAACTAGAGTGACGACATTTTTGTGGCTGATTTGTGCAGGACAGATGAGGTCAAACTGCAGTACTGACAGGAAGTCTTTGAATTTGAGGCTGTGACAGGGACCCAGCCTCTTGACTCTTAAATTAAATGAAAATGGAAATCGAGAGGAAGGCAACCTGTTGGCCATGGTGCACACACTTGGAATCCCAGCACTCAGGAGGCTGAGGCAGGGAGATTGTGAGTTTGAGGTCAGCGTGGACTACACAGTGAATCCCAGTCTCAAAAAAAAAAAAAAAAAAAAAACAGGGTGGTGGTGGAGAAAGCCAGACAGAAGAAGCTGACCTAAGAAGGGGGATGAGACAGTCATTCATCAAACGTGGAAGGGCTGGATTCAAGCATGGATCCAGGCTTGGCTGCTCGGTGATGATGCTTCCCTTACCCACATGAGGTGATCTGCACGTGGTGGTCCAAGGGACAGAACTGGGTATTTCAGGGTCATCTCAGTTTAGGGTGTGGGACATGTTATGCTCAAGAAGGCTGGGGGAGAACACGGCAGCAAAGGGCTCGTCCAGCTCACATGAGGCCCCAGGCTGGGCCCGTAGCACCACTGAAAATTAGAACATCAAAAATCCAAATCTGAAGCTCAGAACAGAACTCCAGGTAGGAGCAGGTGGCTCGAGAGTATATTTGTCTGTTCTCTGTTGCTGTAACAAAATATTGGATGCTGAGTATTTTATAAAGAAAACAGGTTTACTCAGCTCACAGGTTTTTTTTTTTTTTTTTTAACCGGGGATTGAACTCACGACCTTGCACTTGCCAGGCAGGCACTTAGGCCACTGAGCTAAACCTCTGGTGTTCAGCTCACAGTTTTGTAGACTAAAAGCCATGTATCATGCAGCCCCGTGAGTTTGGCCTCTGACAAGCCGCAAGTTGCCCCTATCCCCATCACAAGAAGCTGAAGGGGCCAAACATGTAGGGTGACACTGCTTTATAACAACTCACTGTCACAGGAACTAAGTCCAAAAAACTAACAGTAATCTGCTCCCAAGGTGATGGCCCAGTGACCTAATTACCTCCCGTTAAAGGTCCCACCTTTTTTTCTTTTTCTTTTTGAAGCCAAGTCTCACTATATATAGTTCAAGCTGACTTTGAACTCATTGATCCTCCTGTCTCAGCCTCCTGAGTACTGGGATTATAGACATGCATTCAAAGGCCGTGTTTTGTTTTCTTTTGTTTTGAGACAGGGTCTTGCTATATAATTCAGGCTGGCCTTGAACTCACGATGTAGCCTGTGCTGGCCTTGAACTCATGGTGACCCTCTTGCCCCAGCCTCTAAAGTGCTGGGATTACAGGCAAGCACTACCACACCTGGCTTGACCCTCAGTTTTAATGCAAAGAAAAATGAACAAGTTGAACAAATGATACCAGCAAATCTAGGTCACATTGTAAAGAATTTTGCTGGTGAAGAGCAGGCGGGTGGGAAGGTTGAGTCAGGGCAGATGAGAAGGGGTTACCAGTGTTGGTGGCAGAAGGAGAGACGCAGAAAGACAGGCTGGGATGGCAGTGACCCCAGGAAGACCAGGAAGTGGCTCCGATGACCACAGAGAAGTAGCAATGCCTCTTGTCATAGGGCCATGGCCTCAGGCTGCAAGCAGGAGGGGAGGAAGTTGGTGAGGGTGGGTGAACCAGGCACAGGGCGGGCTAGACAGACTGTGGTTGGCCCCGTGGAAACCTGTGGCCTTCCGAGTCCAGCCGAAGGTCTTGGTAGGAGATGGCAAGCGCTTGGACAGGAACCTCAGGTCCCACCTGTGCCCTGCCCTGTCTGGTGACACAGCAGGGCAGGTGAGCTAGAATCTGGGTAGCGGGATCCTGCCCTGAGACAGGCTGATTGTCCTTTGGTGATCATTTCTGCCATCAGGGAAAGTTCCCCAAGGGTGACAAAGCTGAGGACGGCTTCCATGGAGTGTCCCCGGTCAGTGCCTTTCCCCCACAGAATGACTACGGTAAGGCTCCCTGCAGGTTGCTCAGCGGGATGGATCCCCCTGCCTGGTGGGGGAGGCAGAGTAAAGGACCCCTGGCCCCCATTTTCCCACAGGGCTCTATGACCTCATGGGCAATGTGTGGGAGTGGACTGCGTCATCCTACCAGCCCGCTGAGCAGGACATGCGTGTCCTCCGGGGCGCATCATGGATCGACACAGCTGATGGCTCCGCCAATCACCGGGCCCGGGTCACCACCAGGTGAGGGGCTTGACCCAAGGGACCCCTGCTCAGGAGCATGGTGGGTAACACTGTTGTACCCCATTTCCACCGAGAGCAATAGGCAGGGGAGAGAGCGAGCAGCATGGCCACAGAAAGCAAGAGGGACCAGGACAGTGGGGGACCTTGTCCCACTGGATCTCACACCCGGGGAGATGTCAGGGTCCCCACTCGTCCTCATAGTCAGTGGACAGGCGGCAAGTGGTGTGGCCGCAGCAGTGGGTCCTGTTGCCAGTGGTCCTGGAATCACTGACTTGTCAGACATGTTCCACAATCACTCTGTTTTATGATGAAAAGCAAAAGTTTTGGGGGCTTCTAGCTAGTGGCCGTACCTGCAGGGCAGTGTCCTGACCCCGGGGCCCTGTCAGGGCCTCTGCTTCACCCCCTTGGGCCTGACCAAGCTGCTGGCTTCTCCCACCTGGGTTCTTGAAAAACCTTCCATTTCTGGACAAAAAGTGGAGAAAGTTGCCATCTGCGAGCCAGAGTTTGTCTCTGATTGTTTTTGGGGTGCAGCTGGGGTGGCCTCGGGCAGGACACTTCCACCTACCTGGGGCCTGGTCCTTCCCTAGCAGTCAGGAGGCGAGGTGGCAGCAGGGAGCACCTGTGCCATACGTTAGCAGAGGCGCGCCTGTCCAACCTGGGCTCCAGGCCTCTGGGCTGATCCGGCACCTTCACTCCCCTGCTGGGTCCTGCTCTCCTCCCCGAGACATGGTGCTGCTCAGGACCTGCTCCGGCGAGGCCGTCATGACTGGGGCTCCCCCACCTCAGGCACCAGACCTCTGGGCCCTGTCAGGGTGCAGCCAGGAGGCCTGGAAAGGCCAAGCCCCTTGCTTGTTCAACAAACACCCTTTCTTTCTCCCCTTCCATTGGCAGGATGGGAAATACTCCTGATTCAGCCTCAGACAACCTGGGCTTCCGCTGTGCGGCCAGTGCGGGCCGGCCCCTTGGAGAGCTGTGAGCTGGGTGTGCAGAAACCTCTGGCGCCCTATCACTCCCTGGTATTCCAAGCGCACCCACATCCTTCATTCCCTCGCCACCTCCTGCCAGGCTGGAGGGGACCCTGCTCAGGCAGGCAGGGGCCCTGTGGAGAGCAGGCCTGCAGGGCGGACTGGGGGCTGGGGCTCCCCTTAGAGGTCATGTGCTGATGACGGTGGGAAGGTCGCGCGTACTGACACCAGTAGGCTGCTTCAGAGGTGATGGCCAGTGATATTTATTTCTGTTCCATTCCCTTTCTCCCTGGCTGATTCGGGGATCGGACATTGTTTCCTTGAGGCAGAATTCTCTTCAGGCAGCTCTGGTTCCTTAACAAATTCTTTTTTCTTTTTTTGGGGGGGTGGCTGGGGATGTTGAGAGAGGTCTCACTATGTAGCCCTGGCTGGCCTCAATCTCCTGCCTCAGCCTCCTGAGCGCTGGGGCTATAGGCCTGCCAGTGCCACGCTCAGCTCCCTGGCATTTCTTGTAGAAAGAAGGTGCACCCCTCATTACCGTCCTCCGCTCCCCTGACACAGTCGGGAACCTGTTTCAGCCTTCAGGGCTCTGGGAGAACGCAGTAAACGGTACTGGTGGAAGAAACACCAGGCTTCCCCCCGCCCTTCATGTGCTGACCGGGTCCTGACAACAGGTGGCCCAAGTCTCCTGCGGCTTCGTGGCTGGCACCTCCGGTCCCTGTCCTCACCGGGACCTGGGGCAGAGGCCCCGGTGGCAGAAGGGGGCGCCTGGCCCCGCCGCCCGCCCTAGAAGTCCTCCTCCTCCGCCAGCGACAGCAGCACGGCCTTGGGCGTGTTCTCGAACAGCGCGGCGCGGTTCTGCTGCTGCCCCTTCTTCACCCAGTGCCCGTAGATGCGGAAGGCGTAGTTGTCGATGAGGCGGCGCAGGGGCCGCAGCGCGTAGGGGTCTCGGATGACGATCTCCCGCGTCACCGGCTTCACGCGCCGGTACTGGTAGTAGATCCGCACGGAGGCCAGCACCGTCAGCGCGATGACCTGCGGGGCCGGACAGCACCCGAGCTGGCCTCCTGCGCCCCACCCAGCCTGGCCCGGGGCGCCGGGCAGCTCTGAGGCCCTTGGCCAGGTCCCCCCATCCCAGGCCACGGGGCCTCGTGGGAGTCCCGGGAGCCGCAGGGCGGGGAGGGGGGGAGTCCAGGGGATACAGGCCGAGTGCGCCCAGGGTGTAGGCCGGGGCACCTGGGGTGTAGGCCGGGGCACCTGGGGTGTAGGCCGGGGCACCTGGGGTGCAGGCCGGGGGCGCCTGGGGTGCAGGCCAGGTGTGCCTGGGGTGTAGGCCAGGGCACCTGGGCCTCGCACCTTGAACTTGCCCGCGGGGCTGAAGTGCCGCACCTCCTCCACCACATACTGCTGGAAGAAGGGGTGCGCCAGGGCCTCCTCTGCGGTGCAGCGGTTCTCGGGGCGCACCACCAAGAAGCGGGAGACCTGGGGGTGGGGGTGAGGCGCTGAGGATGCAGGGCGGGACACCAGCCTTTGGGAGACGTGACACGGGGTCCCGGCCCGTCAGCCGGGCTGTCCCTTCCGGGCCTCACCAGGTCCTTCACGGTGTCCGAGTAGTCGTCCCACTCCGGGGAGCCGAACTGGTAGCTGCCGCTCATGATCATCCTCAGCATGAGCATCTGCTTCCGGTGCCAGAAGGGCGGGGAGCCGGCCAGCAGCGTGTACATGATCACCCCGGTGCTCCACCTGCGGGGACACGGCCTGCTCGCACCCAAGCGCCCAGGACGGCGCAGCAGGGACATCGCCAGGGCCACCTCCTGACACTCACATGTCCACCTCCTTCCCGTAGCCCGGGTGGTCATCGTTCATGGAGCACTCAATGATTTCCGGGGCCAGGTAGCTGGGGGTCCCGCACACCTCTGCGGAAGAGCCACCGTCAGGACTCAGCACGGTGCACCAGGGTGGCCCGGAAATGGGGGGGGTCCCTCAGCACCAGGGTAGCGGTCACATGCACTCCAGTACCACATTTAACTGGCCTGGCCTGAGCTCGGACAGGAAAGAGGACTTAGCTGGGGCCCCAAGACTGGAGGGTGCTGCTCATTCCGAGGGCAAAAGGGGGAACCCTGGCAATGTGTGTTCCTGGGGGCCCCGCACCAATGTGGGAGCCTCAACTGTGGTACTGCACCTCGCAGCCTCTCGCCCGGCTCCAGCTGACAGGAGAAGCCGAAGTCGGTGAGCTTGATGTTCATGTCGTCGTCTAGGAGGATGTTCTCGGGCTTCAGGTCCCGGTGCACGATGTTGAGCTTGTGCAGGCTGCTGATCACCTCCAGCAGGGCCCGCATGATTTTTCTGAGGCCGGGCACACACACACACGTTAACTCTTTCTGGGGAGAGTAGGATGGGGGTACCAGGTACTGGGAACCCCTGAACATGCTGAGCGAGCACTCTGCACCCAGTACCCACCCACCCACTCCCACTGGCTTTGCGCTTGTTCTGGAATCAGGTGACACTTTGTCTCCTCCTCAAGGTGAGTGTCCTGCCACAGTCACTTCCGCCCACAGGGTCGGGGCAGGTGGGGAGCTGGACCCACACACCAGCCACCATGGAGCGTGGGAGGGAAGCACCCCCAGCCCTGGAGCTAGGGGATCTGGGGGAAGGGAGGGAGGGGCTAGTGGACGCTACCTGGTTTCCTTCTCGCTCAAGGTGACCTTCTCAGTGAGATAGTCAAAGAGCTCGCCTCTCTTCATCCTGTGGGAGCCGAGGGTACAACGCTGGCTTGGTCCCAAGCCTGCCCTCTGCTGACCCTGACTCCAGGGAGCTGCCTCCCTGCACCCTAATGCCCTGCAGGCCTGGGGGGGGGCTGTGCCCTGGTGGGACCCAGGGGTGAGAGAAGTCATCAGGAAGGCTTGGAAGAGCAGTGTGGCAGGTGGGAGAGGTGGGTGAGGACAGCGTGGGGTCCCCATCTGTGCAAGTGACATCGTGGGCTGGGGTCCTTGAGGCCCCAAATCAGAGCTGGCACTGCAGGAAGGTCCCCAGGCCACTGGTGCAGGACCCCAGAGCCCCTCAGAAAGCCTTGACTATCTTGCGTGTCCCAGGGGAGCAACAGAAGGGCTCAGTAGAGTGAGTGTTGGGGAAACCGACTGGCAGGTTTAGGGCTGGTTCAGTCTTCTCGCCTCAGAGGGTCCAGAAAGCTCTGTGGCACAGCAGTCCAGAGGGCTCCGGGGTCTGCCTACCGCCCCAGAGGGCTCCAGGGTCTGCCTACTGCCCCGGAGGGTTCCAGGGTCGCAGCGCAAATAGCTTCCCCAGCAGCTCCTCAAAGGTTAAGGACATCTGAGCTGTCCCTGGACACTACAGGATGACGGGACAGCTGCATAGGCAGCTGGGCAGGGCCGTAGGAAAGCCTCCTTTAGTTAAGCAGGCAAAGGTGTATGCAGCCTCCAGCCCACCATCCCTGCGGGAAAAGAAGTGGGGGTCCACAGGCAAATGGATGGGGGGCAGGTTCCTGAACCTTGTTTTATACAAAGGAGGAGCAATACTTTTTTGTTTTTTTTGAAAGAGGGTCTCACTGTGCAGTTCAGGCTGGCTTTGAAGTCACTTTGTAGCCCAGGCTGGCCTCAAACAGCAACCCTCTTGCTTCAGCCTCCTAAGTGCTGGGATTATAGGTGTGTGCCACCACACTTGGCTAGACACAATATTTTTAAGAGGTGATGTTTGAATATAGTTTTTTGGGGGACAAATTCTCCCTATGCAGTCCAGGCTGGCCTTAAATGCACTGTGTAGCCCAGGCTGGCCTCGAACTCATGCTGTTCTCCAGTCTCAGCGCCCCCCAGTGTCAGGATTGCAAGTGTGTGCTGTCATACCAGTCATGTGACTCCAGTGTTTGTCTTTTTGTTTTTTGTTTTTGTTCAGTGCTAGGGAGGGAACCCAGGGTTTGGAGTTGCTAGCAAGTGCTCTACCACCGGCCTGTATCCAAAAACCCATTTCTGTCATTGTACTCCATTTGAAAGATACTAGGAGAACTCACTATTACCATCAGCAATAACCCGAGGTTTAGCGGTAGAGATGGGAACTGAGCCAGGGACAGCAGCGGGCTCCTGCCTTCCAGGAGCTGACAGTTTGTCACACATGACAGGCTAAACTGCATCTTGGAGCCAGGTGAGGACCACAAACCTGTAATCCCAGCTTCGTGGGAGGCCAAACTGGGGGAATTACAAACTTGAGGCCACTCTGGGCAACTAAGCTGGATCCTGACTCAAGAAAATAAAAAGGGCTGGGGATACAACCCTGAATATAATCCCAATACCACCAAAATCAATACAAGACGAAATTGTATCTCATGCTCTGCAAACTCGGTATCGCTACCTGAATGATTTTCTCATGTAGATCCAGCTGTTACATTAACTGATACATATGGAGAAATCAGTACAGCAGTGAGAAGGAGTGACAAGTTCCCTCCCCTGGGAAGTGTTTCTAATAGCCCAGCCTGGTGGTGCACACCTGTAATCTCAGCACTCGGGAGGCTGAGGCAAGAAGATTGCTGCAAATTCGAGGCCAGCTTGGGCTACATAATGAATTCAAGGTCAACCTGAACTATATAAGACTCTGTCTCGAACCAAAACAAGAGAAAAAAACTAATAGTTCAATAACGCAGCCCCAAAGTGGTGAACCAGGTTTCCATTCCTGGCAGCTTGGGCCAAGGGGCTGACGTGCTTTACCCGTCCTGAACCTAGCACGGACTCTGCCACTGGCCAGATCCAGCATGGGGACGGGCACCTATCTCCACACTGCGCCCTGGGCCATGACTGGCGCCAGGGCTGGGTACTTACAGGTCAAACACCAGGAAGAAGAAAGTGTTGGTCTCGTAAGTATCCTTCAGCTGTACTGAAATGGAAATGGCTGGCTTGTCTCCCATGGCCAGGGCTGGCAGGGGCAGCAGGGACCCGGGGGATGGGATGAGAGCTCTGAGCTGCTGTGGGCTGTTGGGGGACAGGATGGTGCCCTAGGGGTGTCCACAGGGCCTGGGCACAGGTGGGGACTTTACACTCAAGTCCCAGCCCACCTGCCACTTGGTGTGCAGGACTTTAGGGGAGCTGCCGGCTGCGCCCCCGCCCTGTGGCTGATCCCAGCCCAACCAGGCCGCCGCTCACTGATGTTGGGCTGTCCCGAGACTTTGCGCAGGATGTCCACCTCCTTCAGCGTGGCCTCCCGCAGCTCCTGCACCTCCTCGGCGCTGAAGCCGCCCCCGCCGGTGACATCGATGATCTTCACGGCATACTCCTTGCACGTGGGCTTGTGGATGCAGCGCCTGACCACGCTGCTGACACCCCTGGCAGGCAGAGACAGGGCCAGGTCAGAGGCAGCTGGGACGCCCGCCCTTACCTAGGCTCGCCTGCTCCCTGAGAGCTTTGGGGGTGCTGGGGTGAAGAGAGGCACGGGGGCTCATCTGCCTGGCGCTGAGGCCTCACAAGCCTGGTGCCGGGACTAGGTTCCTCCCTTTGTCTGTCTGTCTCTGTCCCTGGCTCTGGCTCTGTCTGTCTCTCTCCTCTCCCTTTCTGTCTGTGTCTCTGTCTCTGTGTCTCTCTGTCTCCGTCTCTTCTCCCTCCCTCCCTCCCTGTCTCTCTCTGTCTCTGTCTTCTGTCTCTCTCCTCTCTCTGTCTCTCACTCACCCTCTCTTCTTTGTAATACTAGGGATCAGACCCTGGGGATGCTCTAACTCTGAACTATATTTCCAACCCCTTTTTATTTTTTATTTTGAGGCAGCATCTTGCTAAGTTGTCCAGGTGATCCTCCTGCCTCAGCCTCCCAAAGTGCTGGGCTCACCGGTATCTACCACTGTGCCCAGCTCTGGCTTCAGGTCTCTTGATTCCTTCCCAGGAGGAATAAAGAGGGCACAAAGAACTGGTGCTCTCCTCGGGCTATAACCTTCCTGCTTATCCCCAAGCCCGAGCCCAAGCTAGGCTGGATATGAGGGATGTGACTGTCCCTCCCCACCCCGGGTTCAGGAGGCCAAACCCTGACAGAGGGATCCTCCTCCAAGACTGGGCTCAGGACAAGCAGAGGGCACACCCCTGGGAACCCAGGCTGGCCTCTTACCTGCCCAGGATCTCCTTGGGCTCATAGTTTTCATAGAAGCCCTGGGTGGAGTGAGAATCCGGCAGGGCCTCGTCCCGGGTCATGCTCAGCTCCTGGGGCAGAGACTCCACGGGTCTTTGCGGGGGAGCCGAAGGAAGCAGTCAGCCCTCCCACCCCTTTGCAAGAGACTCTTGCTGTGTAGTTCAGGCTGGGCTCGGAGTCCATGTGATCCTCCTGCCTCAGCCTCCTGTGTGCTGGAATTATAGGTGCACACCACCATGCCTGGCTCTCTTGCCTTTCTTATGTCCAGGCACAGGACTGGCCTGCGGTGAACATTCAAAAGACATGTTCATGAATTTAAAAATTTACATGCATTCTGTCTTGGAGCCCTTCTGCTCCCAATGATGACCACTTCCTCCTGTGGGTTTGCCTCACCCTGTACCTCAGGCTTGCTTCTCAGCACTGTGACCTCACAGGACACTGTGGTTCTTTACGGCCCCACGTGGGGGCAGCAGCTGGTCAGCCGGCCCAGGGTGACCCCAAGGTGAGCTCTGACACCCGCACATGCTTGCTTTGAGACGCACAGAGAAACTGCAGATGGTTGGGGTTTTTGTTTGCTTTCTTCTGGTATTGGGGACTGGACCCAGGGCTTTCACACTTAGCTCCATCCCCAGTCCTAGTTATCTGGAGATGTAGCTCAGGCCGGACCTGAACTTGTGATTGTCTTGTCTCAGCCTCCTGGAGTGCTGGGATCGCAGAGGACAAGTTAGAGTGTCGTTTCCTCTGTGCTGCTTTTCTGCTGCCTGCTGCCTGCCATCATTTTAGGGTTCCTCCCCGTGCCTCGCCATCTCCCCTGCTGTAACACCCGCTTTGAGGACACTTCCTGCTGGGACAGGCTTGCATTCTCTGCGCAACGGCCTGCCCCTAACCGGAAGCCCCAAGTCCTCTCTCCTGTATCCCACAGGTGCCGAACTCCAGCTTTTCCCCAGCCTCAGTGCCAGGTGTCTGGGGTGCAGGCTGGGTGAGTCTCATCCCAGCCTCCAGTGTCACCAGCCAGTGCTGTGGTCCCCTCCTGAAATCAGGGTCGTCTCTAGGATGTTTGCCATTTTCACCCTTGATATCCAGGTGGGGGGCACAGGCACTGGACCCTAGGTGAGGTGACGTGGGCAGTCAGCCCTCTGGTCCAGGGGTCTGTAGCAGGCAACCCTGTCCTACATGACCATGACCCCTGGGGGGGTGGTCCTGGGTCAGGCAGGTTGGCAGGACAGGAAGGGCAGAGCTGGCCCAGCTGTGTCAGGAGCTCTGAGGCGCCTGCGGGGACCTCATGGGAACTGAGGGCTGCAAAATTCTGTCAAGAGACCAAGAGGCGGAGCAGAGAGAAAGCCAGTACCACTTTGGCCCCGCACTTCCGCCCTCGCTGGGCACAGGAGGCTGGGCTCTTGGGAGCCAGTTTGCTGACAGCCAAGCAGCAGCCAGCCCTGGTGGCCTGGGGACTGGGGCTGGCTGTGCAGGAGGCCTGGAGCCCTGTTCCCGGTGCCTGGTTACCGGGAGAAGGCTTAGAATAACAACAGGCGCCTGTGCCAGGCCGCACACAGGGCTCCTCTGCCTGCCATCAGCGAGCCCTTCCCTAAGTCACAGGCTGGGGATCTGTGTGCATCCTGTCCCCACACAGCAGCACAGGTGCCTCTAGCGGGGATGCCACCCTGCACTCCCCAGAAACCTAGTCGGGAAACGCAGCCACAGGCACTGGCTTTCTGGAGAAAATGCCTCTGGGCAGGTGTCTACAGTGAAGCCAGGCATGGTGGCACACGTCTAATCCCAGAACTCGGGAAGCTGAGGCAGGAGATCACCTAGAGTTTGAGGCCAGCCTGGGCTACACAGTGAGTTCAAGGCCAAGCTGAACTACACAGCAAGACCCTGTCTGAAAAAGCAAGAGTCAATGTGGACCCTCTCCCAGGTGCCTCTGCCTTCAGAAAGGAAACGGGTCTACCCCTGTTCTCTGCCCCCGCCCACTGCCTGTCACTCACCGTTAGGTCCTTGCAGGCCCTCAGGTGACTGTGACAACTCCAAAGGCCCCGGGGCTCCTGGGGAAGCAGGCACAGGGAGCTGAGGCTGTGTCCCCAAGCAGACCCTGGTGTTGCAGTAAGAGGATCCTGCCGCGCTGCTTTTGGCTTTGTTATTTGATGACGGAGGCTGATGCGCCAAAAATAAATCCCAACTGCGAAGCTGGGGTGCTGCCAAGGCTTGGCAGGGAGGGGGCCCAGGCCCTTGGTTTCCCCAGCGGTGGAGGGCAAGAGAAGCTTGGGTGGCCCAGGACCAGGGAAGACAGGGTAGGGCGACCTCACTCCCCTCTGGAGCGCACCTGGCTGCTTCAGAGGTAACATTCGTCACAGCGCTTGGCTGCAGGGACCTATCCGGACTCCCCAAGTATAGAGAACTCTTCCCTGTCCTTGACGCGGTCCAGGAAGATTTATAATTGTAATTCCAATAAATTATTGGAATTCTAAGTGAGTTAATTCTATTTTATTTTTAGTCTTTTTGAGACAGGGTCTTGCTATGCAGTTCAGGCTTGCATTGAGCTCACTTTGTAGCCCAGGCTGGTCTCGAACTCGCAACGATCCTCCTGCCTCAGCCTTCTGAGTGCTGGGATTATAGGCGTGAGCCAACATGCCCGGCTTGTAAATTATCCTGTCAGGGCCAGGGATTTAGCTCAGTGACTTAACTGCCTGCCTGGCAAGTGGAAGGTTTGAGTTTGATACCTGGTACAAACACACACACACACACACACACACACACACAACTAATACACCACTTCCAGTGCAACCCACAGCAAGATGACACTAAGACTTAAAGTTGTGGGGAGCTGGGGGGCCCTAAGTCCAGCCAAGATGGTGTTCACTGGAACAAAGGCCACCTAGGGCCCAACTTGGATTAATTCTCCATGAGGGAAGTGGCGGGCAATATGTGACTGCAGTGAGCTGAGCTAGGCAAGAGGCCTGAGATCCTCTGTGATAAGCAGAGGGCAAGAAATGCAGAGAACGGACTGGGGATTTAGCTTACTGGCATATGTGCCTACCTGGCAAGCATGAAGTCATGAGTTCCATCCCTGGTACCACCAAAAAGAAATGCAGAGGACAATCTGCATAACACAGCTGAGCTAGTAGCTAGTGATTTGAGGGCAGTGTTTTGGTTAATGCACAACCCTGCTGTTTGCCCAGGGAAGTCACAGCCTTTCTCAAGGCTCAGTCCCAGCCAACAGCATGGAGCACAGCTCTCTATCCAGCCCAGCTCAGCTTCGCATTTGGGGAGTCACTGGGTGGGTTAACACTGGCCTGTCTCTCTGCTTCAGAGATTGCACATCAGCACCTCATCCAGCCCAATTTACTTTTTTTGGTACTGGGAATTGAACTCACAACCTCACACTTGCCAGGCAGATGCTCACCCTCCTGAGCCAAATCCCCAGCCCTAAGCCAGCCTACTTTACATTGCCTAAAGCCAACTGAAGGGACAAAGCAATCACCTGGTCAGCTGTGTAGGTATGAATAACATGGAGAAAGGGCCAAGTTTATCCAAAATGGAGAGTTGCTCCACCTTTCAAGGATCATCTGGGTGGTTCCCTCACACCCAAGCACTTCACAGCTGCCTCACATACTGCACACCTTAAGTCAGGAGCCAGGAATGCAACACATTCCTGTGATCCCAACGCTTCAAGAGGCTGAGGCAGGACTGCAAGGTCAAGCCTCACCTAGACAATTCAGTGACTTGCCAGTAGTGAAGCCTAATTAATGTGCGCAGGAGCAACATCCTAGAAGACTGAAATTTTGAGAGGCCGGTGTCCTGGTGATGGAGCTCCTGCTGAGCACACACAGCCCAGGCTCATTCCAACGCAGGAGGGGCGGTGACAGGGTGCATCTTTCAAGAGGAGGTCACGCCACTTACACGAGGGAAGCTTCTGTCTCAATTAAGAGAAGCTGTCATCATCAAGTGACTTGGGGTGCGCCTCCCTCATCGTCCTCACAGCTGAGGCTTTTTTCCCAGTGGAGGCGACCTCCTTCCCATGCAGGGCCCACAGCTGAGGCTGGTCCCCAGGATTCTGCACTTCTGCGCCTGCTCAGTTTGAACTCTAGAGGCCCTTGACAGCTGCAGTCTTTCAGAGGCAGCAAGCGGGCTCACTACCCACTGGAGGCCTCAGACTGCGGTGGCCCCAGGCAGCTGCAGATCTCACACTGAGAGAACAGAAGGAATGAGCTGAGATGTGCGCAGGCGACTGTGTGCTCCCTTTCACAGTGTGCATCTAGGGTGTGAATTCACACTCCGTGACCACTACCACAGTCCTTGGACAAAAATCACTTTATTCTAATTAACGAAAAACATCATGACAGCTGGCTTAAGAAGGTCACACGTGTCCCCGATCTAGCTCATCCGTGTGGCTGGAACACCCTCGTCCAAGGCCTTCTGAAGCGCTGAAGCAACAGGGAGGGGCTGAACTGGATTGGTTTCCTCTTCTAGTATTAACATTTCCGTGCTAAAGTAACCCAGCTGGGTCCACGTCCCAGTTCTTCCTGGTGGACTTCCTGCTTAGAGGAGGCCTGTGAACACAAGAAGGCCATCAGCAGAGTGCCAGCCGCAGAGGCCAACGGCACCCACCAACTTCTCTGGCCAACTATGGACGGCTTCTTTCACCAACCGAGACTTCAACGCCCCCCACCATGTCCTGGAAGCGAACAGGGCCACCATGGTACCAGTCAGACCCCCGAGATCAGCAGGGCAGGGGATGGAAGCCACCCACCGTTTGCGATCCTGCACTGCCGCAGCACCTCATTGAAACCTTCGCAGAGCTTCACGTCAGGCTGGTTCTGCGCACACTCCAGAAACTGCTTTATCTCAAAGAAGCAGGGGCCACCGGTCTCCTGCTGCTGCAGCAGTGGCTGGGATCCCTGAGGCTCCTGGAAAGGGAAACAGCATACAGCTGGGCACAGAGTGGCACCCAGTCTTTGTGGTTAAGGGGGAAGTGAACCAGAATCTGCTGAGAATCAAAGACCCAAACCGCAAACAAGGTCCATAGTCGCCCTGCGCCTTAAGAAATGTGGGGCTGAGTGGGTGGCCACAGCCTATGCAAAGGCCTAGGCTCCAGCCCCAGCACCACAGAAGTCAAATAAGTGAAACAGCTGGGCTCAGCAATGGGCACTTACCTGTAATCCCAGCTACTTGGCAGGTTGAGGCAGGAAGATCACAATTTCAAGCCCAGCTTGGGAAATTTAGTGCGACCTTGTCTAAAAACAAAAAACTCCCAACAACAAAACACTCAGTGAAGCTTCATGGGGGCAAAATGAGTATAGGAAAAATAGATGCATGAGGTTCAAGTACACCCGAAATATACTGGAGGACACACTCGGGCTCCTTAAAAAAGAAAACTCGGGCCAGGGGTTTATTTCAGCAGCATAAGTGCCTGTTTGCCAGACTCGAGGTATTGAGTTCAATCCCTGGTACCAAAAAAAAAAAAAAAAAAAAAAAAATCAAGCCGGGCACGGTGGTGCATGCCTATAAACTCACCACGCCTGTAAACTCAGCATTTGGGAGGCTGAGGCAGGAGGATCATTGCAAATTCAAGACCAGCACGGGCTACAAAGTGAGCTCAAGGCCAGCTTGTACTGTGTAGTTAAGACCCTGTGTCTCACAAAGACTAAATAAATAAATACCAACCAACCTAAAAATCTTAACACAGACATGAAGGCAGTGGAAAGTACTAGTAAGGGATGAAAGGGTAGTGGAAGAGATTTTAGATTAGTAGGCTAGAGCAAGTTTATACTATCAGTACTCTGGGAGGCTGAGGCAGGAGGATGGCCAAGTTCTAGCCCAGCCCAAGTTAGCTTAGATCCCTGTCTCAAAATAAAAACAAGAGGGCTGGGGGTGGAGCTCAGTAGCATAAGCACTTGCCTTGCAAGCATGTGGTCATGAGTTCGATCCCCAGTACCAAAACAAAACAAGAGAAGAAGGGGTTGGGAATGTAGCTCAGTGTGAATCTTGGGTTCAACTATGATTTTTATTTTCTGTGATAAACTATGCCTTTTCTTTTTTTTTGTACCGGGGATTGAACTCATGACCTTGAGCTTACCAAGCAAGCGCTTGAACCGCTGAGCTAATGTCTTTTCTTTTTCTAGCCATGCAATAGTGACACAGAATTGCAAAGGAAGCCTCAGAAGCCCAGTAACCACCTCAAGCTCAACATAATCCTAAACAAGCTCCTGATCTTGCCCTCCCAATATACTACATGTGCAATGAAATGTCAGTGGAAACAACTCTACTCTTTTAGCTGAATAAAACAAAATACTGGAGGGTTTTGTTTTGTGGTACTGGGGATGAAACCTAGGACTGAGCTACATCTCCAGTCCTCTTTTTTTTAATTTAATTTTTTTTGTTTCTTTGTTTTTTTTGGCTTTTTGAGACAGGGTTACACTATGCAGTTCAGGCTGGTATTGGGCTCACTTTGTAGCTCAGGCTGGTCTCGAACTTGCAAACCATTCTCCTGCCTCAGCCTCCCAAGTAATCCTGGGATTACAGGAGTGAGCCACCATGCCCAGCTTTTTTATTTTTTGAGACAGTCTTGCTAAATCACTAAATTGCCTAGGCTGGGCTTGAACTCGTGATCCTCTAGTCTCATCCTCCCAGAGCACTGGGATCACAGGTGTGCACCACCACACCCAGCTTGATAACCTATCTTCCACTGACAATAATGTACACTCACAAGGACAGTCCTCATGCATCAGGAATTTACAAACCACTAAGTTTTCTTATAAACTACAGCACAAAGCAAGCCTTACCTGGTAAGTGATGTCAGGCTTGGCGGGCTCATTACTGCCTCCCCCACTGAAGCCCCCTGTGATGGCATGACCCAGCGTGTGCCCCACAGCAGAGCCCACAGCCACGCCTGCGGCGGTGGTCGCCATCTGGGCCATCAGACCTGGCTGTCGGGGTGCAGCAGCAGGTGAGCCCACAGCAGATGGTGGAGCCACCACTGGGGTCTGGGCTGCTGGGGCCGGCCTGGGCACAGGACGGGGCGCAGCTCGCATCTGAGGGGCCCGGCTGTGGAAGAAGAGGATGAACTAAGGCACTCCCACTCGTGACTAGTTCTTAAAATTGTACAGTTAAGTAAACTTCAGATTCTTCATATTAATACATATATGCAAGATTTCACCAAAAATAATTCAGCGCATTATTTACACCATCTTACCTCTTCACATAAGGCTGACTGACCACTAACTGTATTTTTTTCAGCAACCATTTCTATTTATCCACATAAACTATAGAATCTATATTCTCTTTTATAATTTTTACTTTTGGGTTTTTGAGACAGGTGACACGGGCTGGCTTGAACTTGCAGTGACCCTCCTGCCTCACCTTCCTGTGGTTTGAGATTACAGGGGCATGCCACATTAACCACAGTACCCTTCACTACCAGTTATCCCAATATTTCACTAAAAATATATAGAGAATTAATCTAGTCAACTGTTAGGCAACCACTATGTTCAAGGGTACTGGAGAGGCTGAAAAATATAACTGGGTCCAAACTCTTGGCCTTCAATTCTGAGACAACAAATAAAAAATGTCAGCCAGCTGCAGTGGGCACAGGCCTGCAATCCCAGCCAGTCAGAAGGCTGAGGACTGCCAAGGTAAGGGGACCTTCACACGCCTTTTTTTAAAAAAATAAAATAGCACCGGGCATGGTGGCTCACGCCTGTAATCCCAGCACTCGGGAGGCTGAGGCAGGAGGATCGTTGAGAGTTCGAGACCAGCCTGGGCTACAAAGTGAGCTCAATGCAAGCCTGAACTGCATAGCAAGACCCTGTCTCAAAAAGACAGAATGAATGAATAAATAAATAAATAAATAAATAACGGTAGACGAGTCATACAGCACCTACAGGTTCAATCCCAGTATCACAAAAACAAAGGAAAAAAAAAAAACCCTAGGGCCTAGCGTGGTGAAATAGTAGCCCCAATTACACAGGGGCTCAGGGAAAATCACTTGGGCAAAGGAGCTCGGGGCGAGCCAGGGCACGACAGCAATCCTGTTACACAAACCCAAACTAGTGACATTCATCTGGCGAAATAATCCAGCCCAATTCCTTCGCTTCGCAAACTAGGAAAATGAAGTTTAAAATGGAATGGTGGCAACATCTGTAATTCCAACACTCAGGGAGGCTGAGGCAGGAGGAGGATCGCAAATTTCAGCCCGGCTGGGGCAATTTTTGAGACGTTTCATAAACAACAAGATCTGGGGATATAACAAAGTGGAAAAGCCCCAGGTTCAATGCCCAGTACGAAAACCACCACCACACCCACAAAACTCTGAAGCAGTCAGTAAAGTGCAACCTCTCTCCGCCACTCTTATTAGGAGACAGGGTCTCGCTATGTATTTCAGGCTGGCCTTGAACTCGCAGCGAACTTCCTGTGTCAGCCTTCTGAGTGCTGGGATAACAGGCGTATGTCAAAAAGTTACACTTTTAACGTGCTATTAAATAGTATGAGACCATAGCTCTATAAAACGTCCTTCTCAGCCGGGCGTGGTGGCGCACGCCCGTCGTCGCAGCGATCTGGAAGCTGAGGCTAGAAGATCGCCGTGAGTTCAAGGCCGGTCCAGATTAGACAGAGAGACACTGTCTCAAAACAATAAAAACCGAAAACAAGCCGCGTGCCCCGTGCATGGGCGAGGAAGTGCGCTCCGTGCACGAATTCCTCCCCCCACGCCCGGCACCAGGTGAAAACAACCCCAGCCACCGTGCGCGGCGCTTCGCCCTCCCCCCACTGCGTCCCGAGCCGGCAAATTCCGGGCGCCTGGCTTCGACCCCTAGTCCTAGCACGGTCCCACCTGGCCGGAGAGGGCACGCGGGAAGTGCGGCTTCGGCTTCCACGAGGCATCCTCGACACACCACTACACAGCGTATATACACACCAACCTCTGAGAACACTCTGGCCGCTTCTGAGGAGGTGAACGGAAGTTGGGAGGCGGGTCTTAGCGTTCGGCCAATCAGCGCATAGACAGGGCTCTTTGCGCGTGCCCTACGTCTCCACGGGCCCTGAAGGTCATTGGAAGAGCAAGGCGTCAAGGGCAGCGCCAGACCGTACGAAGTGACGTCATGGACTCAGCGCCTCTACACAGTAGAAAAGCGGAAGTTCCTGCGCTTTCCTAACAAACAGTGCCGGCCCGCCCCCACCCCACCCCCGTAGCCACCCACCCACCCTCGTCCTAGGACCGTTAGCCGAAGGCCTGCTGCGTCATCCTGGATAGCATAATGAGCCATCCTGAACTCCACAGCGAGACCGTCTCAGAAAACCAAAGGAGAAAAAAGGGCCGGTTGCTGCTGCTTTCAAATATTTGTATTAACGTGATAGGTCAAATGCAACCGTGGGAGTTAGTCACATCGCAGGCCTGATTGCCAGGGATCTTGGGCAAGATACTTTCTCAGCATTAAGTTACTTTAAAATGCTGGGGATGTAGCTCAGTGGGTTCAGTCTCAAAAGGAAAAAAAAGTCTTGCTAAATCACTACATTTACCCAGAGTGGCTCAAATCTATGATCTTTGTGCCTCAGCCTCCCAGAGTGCTGGAACTACAGAGTGCCACCACGCCCAGCTGACAATTGTTTTACGACTGTTGAACTCGAGGAATAACTTCATTTTGGAGCTAACTTTTAGGCTCTACTTGTATTTTTCTTGTCCGTGGGCCTAGTAAGAAAAAGTTAAAATTCAGAAAATACGAATGCCTTACATTCATGTATCACACTATACATTTTAACCCCATTTCATACATATTAGGGAATTTGTGTCCAGAGTTGGGATAAAATCCATACCCTGGTAATTTGACATTTTACCGAATAGCCTGCTAGGATCTGGAAATACAGCAATTAACAAGATTCTAACCTTAATAAGAGTTTTTTGTTTGTTTTTTGTCTTTTTAAGACAGGTTTTCACTAGGTAGTTGAGGCTGGTCTTGAATTAAGTGTGTAGCCCAGGTTTGGCCTTAGCTTTGCATTGATCTTCTTGCCTCAGCCTCCCAAGTGCTGGGATTACAGGTGTGTACTACTATGTCCAGCCTCCTTCACAGAGTTTAAATTTCTAGGAGAGGAGACACAAATGATTATATGATATTGTGGTGACATCATGAAAAAGCAAGGCAGTACTTCAGGCAGCTAAGTTAGAAATTAATAGGCAAAAAAGAATGGAAGGGAAAGGGTAAAAAAGGAAAAATTGAAAAAACAGAAACAAAGTTTTTGTAAATGAGGGGAAGATGGGTTGAAGGGAAGGGAGGGGAATGGGAAAAAAAGAAGCAAGGTATGACACATACAGGTGTAAACTCCCTATGATGTTATTATGTACATCTAAAATGTACTAAGCTAACTTTTTTTCTTTTGTATCAGTGATGGAACTCAAGACATTGCACTTGCCAGGCAGGTGCTTATGCCACTGAGCTGTATCCCCAGCACTCTAAAATGTACCAATAAAGTTTTAAAAATGCAAAAACAACTAATAGGCAGCCAGGGTTTGAACCCGAGGGAGTCAGCGTGGAACATAAAAACAGTTCACCACCGTGGCCAGAGGCCCAGACAAACAAAGCCAGGCTTCAAGATGCAGATGCAATAGATAAGCAGCAATTTGAGATTATACTGTGATCAGCACCAGCTGTCCAGTGGGCTGACAGGTACCAAATGCATAGGTGGGCAACCAGGACATCTGACCTTTATTTATTTATTTACTTACTTATTTTTGGTACCAGGGATCAAATTCACAACCTCATGCTTGCCAGGCAGGTGCTTACACCGCTGAGCTAAACCCCTGGCCTGCTCCCATCCCTTTCTATGTACATGGCTATAGATAAGCTAGCAATGCTAGCCATATACCCTTGTTACGGACCTTACTTCACTACTGCATCATCATTGCTAAGAGAGTATGCCTGTAATCCTATAGGTAGGTTCTAGTCTGATCCGTGTTGTGATTTTGCTGTATAAAATATTCTTGGAGAAAGAGGCTCTGCAGCAACCCACTTTTGGGACCCCTCCTCCCCTTGTCTCTTAGGAGCTCTCACTCAATAAAGCTTTCCTCCTTTCAACTTCCGTGGTCTTTGCAATCCATTCTTTGCTATTCAGGGGTCATGAACTTGGCACATGACCCCTAACAGATCAAGAGTTGTGTGTCCCCCACCGCAATAGGGCAGATGGAGGGAGGTTAGGCAGGCAGGACTCAAGAGGACACCTGAATGGCAAAGCAAGCCACGAGTCTGCGAAGGCAAAGAGAACACCAGGAAGAGGGAACCTTTGATTGCGAAGGCCAGGGGCTGTGCTTTAGTGATAGATACTTGGTGTGAGACGGTTTTAAAGGTAACAGAATCACAATAAAGGGAAATTTGGCCAGGGCATTTCATGAGGGGCTCTGTGGCGGCTCTTGGAGGTTAGGTGAGGTTTATGAAAGAACAAAGGTGGAACACCCTCTTGTGTTGGATCTCAATCACAAATTTCCCCCTTCTGCCAGAGTAGCAAAGGATTTTTTTTTTTCATTTTCTTTTGTCTTGAGACAGGGTCTCACTATATGTTGCAGGCTGCCTTGAACTCATTATGTAGCTCAGGCTGGTCTGGAACTCACAGTCATCTTCCTGCCTCAGCCTCCCAAGCGCTGGGATTATGTGTGTGCCACCACCCTCGGTTTGTGATCACTTCTTTATACATAAAAAATGTCAGACTGGAACGGAATTTTGGGGCGGGGGTGGGTGGGAGAGAACTCGGAAGAGTTAAAATGCCATTGGTGCTGTCTTCTTTTTAATTAAAAACCTTAAGAAGGCATACCCACCGGACGTTACTTAACTAACAATTGTAAATCAAAGACTGAAGCAGTAAATTTAGGCGATATGGAGAAGTTCTGTTGACCAACATGGAGGAGCGCAGTTACAGCTGGAACCTGCGAAAATACTTTTCACGGATCCTCTGGGTATCCTGTAGAAAATCAGAAACAAACACCAATTATTCTCTTTAGTCGGGGCATGAGCATTGGAAGTAATTCTTAAAGAGGTATGGGGATGTGTTTTAAAAGATGTTTTTTCCGAGCATAGTAGTGCATGCCCACTATTCGCAGGACTCTGGGAGGCTGAGGTGGGAGGATGGCAAATTCGAGCCCAGCCAGGGCAACTAAGCGAGACTTGTCTCAAAATAAAAAATGAATAAAAGGGCTGGGGTGAAGTTCAGTGGGAAGGCAAAATTGAATGAATGAATGAATGAATGAATGAATGAATGAGAAAAATTAATCTGCATTGCCTAACCCCTTACAGCCAAGTGCCAAGCTGAGAGCGCAGAGCAGTCCATTGTGGGAGCAACAGGCAGGCGGCGTGGGCGGGGCGGCGGCGCTGGGTGCGCTCACGCAAGGTGCGTGCGCGGCCGCGGCTGCAGCTGGCGCTGGCGGCGCTTGCGCAGTCCCGCGAGTATCTTCTGCGCCACTTTGCGCTCGTGGCCGCCCGGCACCGGCCGGTTGGTGTGCAGGACCTGCTCCCGCCGGGTACGACCTTTGCTGCGCCCGGCCCCCGAGGCCGGGAAGTCGCGCAGGTAGTAGTAGTCAGGGCAGTCGTACGCGTCCTCGTCCCGGCTCACCCGCAGAAGTGTCTCAGGAGGCGGCGGCCCGGCCCGGAGATGAGTGCGGGGACTGACAGGGCCCAGCCGGGACTCCATGGTCACCGGCACGCAGGCCGGCTGCGCGGGCACTGCGGGGTCTCGGCCCGCTCCGCGCTCCGATTGGCCTGTCGCCGAGGGCGGGACTAGCTCGTTACAGAGTCAGGAGTACCAGGGCGGGGCTTGGCCCCAGGGACTCAAGCATTGTGACACCTGCGTGGGCCAGGGTGAGGTACTTGACAAACTCCACCACAAAGCGTCATCATCATCATCATCATTATTTTTATTCTTTGCTGTATTGGGAATTGAACCAGGGCCTTCACACCAAGTCATAATCCCATCCCTTTTTAATTTATATTTTATTTTACTTTATTTTTTGAGACTGGGTTTCGCTATGTGGTTCAGACTGGCCTTGAACTCACTGTGTATCCCAGGCTGGCCTCAAACACGCAGTCTTCCTGCCTCAGCCTCCCAAGTCCTTGGATTATAATTATCCACCACCATGCCCAGCTAAATTTCTTCTTTTGAGACAGTGTCTCACTGAATCGCAAAGTTGTCCAGGTAGGTTTGAACTTGTGATCCTCTTGACTCAGCCTCCCTAGAGTGCTGGGATTACAGACATAGGCCACCATGCGTTGCTGCAGTTGATTTTTTAATTTTTTAAGTTTATATTATTTATTTGTTTATTTTGAGAGTCTCACTGTTGTGGTTCAGGTTGCCCTTTAACTCACTATGTAGCCCCAAGTTGGCCTCGAACACATGGCGATCCTCCTGCCTCAGCCTCCCTAGTGCTGGTAATACTGTCATGCTTGCTTGCCTCATTCCATTTGGCGCTCCCTTTTGCTTCCCTTGTGCCCAGCGCCAGGCAGGAAGGCCAGTGTTTTTACTGATGCCGTGGAGCTTCATGGCCCAAAGGGCAGAGGCCAAGGCCTCATGCAGAGCGGCAGCAGCAGAGTGGCGTCCACTCAGTGGCCTTTGGTGTTCTTTTCCTTCCTGTTTGCACAGATCTTCTTTTACTCTAAGTAGGCTGTTTTATGGAAACGAACCAGTTTCAAGAGGTTTCAGTAGTAAAGTTTTGGGCAAAAACATGGCACGTTTTGCATTTTTAGGTCTCATTACAGAAATAACTACACCATGTGGAGAGTGACCGCATACTGCTTGCTGCCTTGCAAGCGCTGTCCCCAACCTTTGCACACTTCCTGTCCACCGATGTCGGTTTCCGGGAACCGAGACCGCGCCCCAGCCTGGCCCTCTGCAGCTCCGCTATTGCAAGTCTTGTAGATCTTCTTGCTTTGCCATCACACAGGCTGATGGTTTGGGGGTGTTGATTTAGTTCCGTTACCAAACAGTTCTTTTGCTGAGTTCATTTTATTATCGATTTTCTGGGTTTTCATTTCATCAGCAAATAGACATAGTTTTTACCAAACATATCCTTGTCATTGTCGTCGCTTCTCTAGTTGGAAATGATGTGCTTTTTACCCTGTCCTGATTCTGGTGGGAAATCTGCGTGGTGTTTCCCAGACTCCTGACTTCGGAACTGCGAAAACGCAGCATGACTCTGTATTCTTGAGGTCATTCTTGCGTTTGTGGTTCTCGAGAAGTAAAAGTTCAGTATCCTCTGCAGCCGGCGTACTCGCTGGACAGAGGAGGGTGGGGCTCTGACTTGGCTATGGCTTCTGTGTGCCCCCCAGCGGGTTGCTTCTGGGAAGCTTGGTGCCAGTGTGGGTCCTTGAAGAGACCGGGTTTCATACGGGACTGCAGTTACTCCCGGGCTCCATCAGTGTGCTTCTCAGGATCCCTAGTTCTCCAGAGAACCGAACAGTTGTTAGGAAGCCCCGACTCAAGCCAGTCCTCCTGCTTAGCTTGGGATTCCAGGTGTGTGCCACCATGCCCAGCTCAATTTTTATTTTTAAAAGAGACTGATCATAAAACACAATGAAACATAGTTTTGGTTTATATTTTTTATGTTTTTCAAAATTCATAGAGGAAAAATTTTAATATTCTTCCTCACCTTTACAGCATGAAGTTCTCTCTCTCTCTCTCTCTGTATGTGTGTGTGTGTGTGTGTGTGTATATATATATATATATATATATATATATATATATATAAATATCTCGAGGCAGGAAGGGCATGGAAGAAGGGGTGGTCTGGCAGAGGAGAGCTGCAACAATCCTCCTGCCTCAGTCTCCTGAGGGCCAGGATTACAGACAAATGCCACCACACCCTACTGTTGTCTTTCTTGAAGTCTTTATCTCTCTATATACTTTTTTTTTGTACCTGGAATTGAATTTGCCAGGCAGGCGCTTATGCTGCTGAGCAAAACCCTCAGCTCCTATCAACTTTTCTTAATTAACCTTCCTTTGTATTTTGATTATATCCATTAGTCACCTTCCAGTGGAAGACCCAGATTCGGGCAGACTCAGTAGACTTAATTTGGTGGAGGAGGACAACCATCTGCTATGAAAGACCTACCCATAAATGCAGGCTTTGATCCGGTGAAATCTGTCTGGGGTAGCCAGACCGATACATATGTACTTTCTTCTTCTTCTTTTTTTTTTTTTTTTGTACCAGGGATTGAACTCACAACCTCATGCTTGGTAGGCAGGCACTTAAGCCACTGAGCTAAATCCCCAGCCCCTATGGTATTTTGTGACCATAGTAAAGATTAAATCCAGGGCCTTGCACATAACAGGTTGATCACTAAGCTACATCCTCAGTCCTTTTTCTTTCATTTTATTTATTTATGTATGTATGTATTTATTTATTTATTTATTTATTTATTTTTTGAGACAAGGTCTCAACATGCAGTTCAGGGTGGCCTTGAGCTCACTTTGCATCTCAGGCTGTTCTGGGATCCATAAGGATCCTCTTGCCTCAGCCTCCCAAGTGCTGGGATTACAGGCCTGCGCCATGACACCCAGCTTCATTTTATTTTTTTGAGACAAGATCTTGCTAAATTGCCCAGACTGGATCTGAATTTGCGATCCTCCTGCCTCAGCTTCCCGAGTGCTGGGACTATAAGTGTGAGCCATCATGTCCAATTCTTTCTCCTTCTTTATATATTGGGGATTGAACCCAGAGCAACATCCCCAGTCCCCCCTTTTATTCTGAGACAGGATCTAAGTCACTACTTAATGGTGAGACTGGTCTTGAATTTGCAGTTCTCTTGCCTCAGCCTCCTGGAGTGCTGGGATCATAGGTGAGGGCCACTACACTGAGCCACAGACTCTTATTTTTATTTTTTATTTTTGTCTTTTTGAGACAGAGTCTCTCTATACAGTTCAGGCTGGCCTTGAGCTCACTTTGTAACCTAGGCTGGTCTCGAACTCGCAACAATCCTCCTGCCTCAGCCTCCCAAGTGCTGGATTACAGGTGTGAGCCACCACTCTCAGCTCAGACTGTTATTTTTGGACAGCTCAGTATGAGGTCCAGCTGCTGCAGCCAGAGAATCCTAGTGTCCCCTTCTCCATGCAGTTCCATGAGGCCTACTAAATACTGTTGTCTCGCTCACGTTCCCATCACTGGGTCACAATACCTGACATCACAGCTTGAAGGAAAAGAGGTGTATTTTGGTGCACAGGTTTTGGAGGGTTCAGTCCATAGCGGGGGAGGCTCGCGGCAGGAAGGGCCTGGTAGAAGGGTCTGGCAGAGGAGAGCTGCTTACCTGATGGTGGTCAGGAAGTGGAGAGCAGGGAGCTGTCAGGGACAAGAACACAGCCAAGCCACGCTCCCAGTGACTGCCTCCAACCAGCACAGCGCTGCACTGATCCATGGATGAATCCCCTGAGGAGTACAGTGGCCCACGATCCAATCACTTTCCACACGGGAGATTTTGAGGGATACTTGAGATCTAAACCATCACAACAGAATGAAAGCTTGTTGTGTGCACTGCTGTGTCCCTGCCTCCTGAACAGTATGTGACTTTGCTCAATGACTGGCTGTGTGAGCGTCCTGCTGGACAAACCACAGTGGTATAAAACAGGACCCACTTATTCTGTTCCAGCTCAGAAGGTCAGAAGCCCCAAAGGGGTCTTTCTGGGCTACAGTCAGGTGTTGGCAGAGCTGCAGTCCTGCCTGGAGCTCTGGCAGGGGATTCCATTTCCTTCACCTCTGCTGCTCCAAGGGCTGCCTGTATCCTGCGCTTGTCCACACCATCTTTCAAGCCAGCATGGTTACCAAGGCTTCTAATGCTGTCTGGTTCTACCCTTTGTCTCCTGCATCCTCATTTAACGGACCTTTGTAATTACACTGGGCGTCTAAGTCAAGATCATCTTGTTTTATTTTTTTTGTTTTAAGATATGGTCTCTCAAATTCGCGG
The DNA here is from genome assembly GCA_004027455.1 of Hydrochoerus hydrochaeris. Taxonomy (NCBI): domain Eukaryota; kingdom Metazoa; phylum Chordata; class Mammalia; order Rodentia; family Hydrochaeridae; genus Hydrochoerus; species Hydrochoerus hydrochaeris. The sequence goes on along the minus strand of PVLA01009604.1, from coordinate 9,633 downwards.
CATCCTCCTGCCTCAGCCTCCTGAGCGCAAGTTTTGGACCTCTTGTGAAACTGGAAACGAGATTTTGACTGCTAATGGGAGAAGGTGCCTCGGCCTGGGGACAGGTAGGGTCCCTTGAGAGCCACGCGGAGACATGGGGATGGAAGCTACGAGGAAAGCAGGTCTTCCTGGGGATCATCACGTCCCCTGCAGGGCCGTGGTTTGGGGGGACAACGCCGGGCTGAGTCCCTCCCATCCTTGGCTCGTCTGCGCCAGCGGCGGCGCTGACAGATAGAAGCCGGTAGAGGGCGCAGGAAAGCCGCAGACGCCCCCGTGAGGCGTTGTTCTTCTGTGCCAGGCGGCAGCTGTGCTGCTGATGCCGCTGCTGCCTCTGCTGCCTCTGCTGCCGGGACCTCAAGGGACACCGGAGAGACCCCGTCTCCAACGTAACACGGTGACTTCTCTGCCATTCGTCGTCGGTCACCTTATCGGTTGTTGAGCTTTGAACCGTAGCTGCTCCTTATAATACAGCTGCCGGTCCTCTATACTTTTTTTCTTTTCTTTTTTTTTTTTTTTTGTGGTACTAGGTAGCTATTCAATCCTGGGCCTTTGCCCTGAGCTAGATCCCAAATGACCCAGAGCTGGCTCCAACTTGCAATCCTCCTGCCTCTGCGTACCAGGTGCTGGGAATTCAGACTGCTAGTCCTGTGCTTTTTTTCTTCTTCCCGGTATACCAGGAATTGAACTCAGGACCTTGTGCTTGCCAGGCAGGTGCTTGTACCACTGAGCTATATCCCCAGTCCCTAGTCCAGTACTCTTGAAAGTTCTTTCTCTCTCTTACTAGTCAATCCTTTGTTACACTGCTCCCCCGTATAATTAATCATTAATCATTTTTTATATTGAAGTTTACTTGGTAAAACTACGAATCCTGGTCGGACCCCGAAAGATAAAGAATTGCCATCAGGAGGGCTTTCAGGCAGTGTGGGCCACATCACAGGTGGGACCTGGGAGAAGCTCTCTAGCTGTGGCTTTGCCCCAGAGTACAGTGCTGAGCTGCTCACTAATAGGCAACAAAATGTTCATGACTTGAGGCACGAAGAGACTGCACAGTTAGTCAAGCTATGCAGCGGGCATGGAGGTGCACACGTGTGATCCCAGCACTCAGGAGGCTGAGGCAGGAAGATCACCAAGAGTTTGAGGTCAGCCTGAAAGTGAGATCGTGTCTCAGAAAACCCAAATGATGATGGCGAAGAAGAAACTGATATTGAGTGCACTTAAAAACTTATGGAGAGAAGAGTTTGAGGCTTTAATTTTCAGCTTACATCATCGTCTCAGAATGAGAGAGTTTTCCCATTTCCTAATACAGGGCCGATATTTTGGGGGTCACCGAGTTACCATGACAGCCAGATACATTCTCACTGTTTTCTCGCCTGAAGGTGGAGGGCACTGATAGGTAAACCCAGAATGAAATAAAGTGAATGCAGGAGGTGACTGAAAAATACCATGAATATTTAAAATTTTAAAATGTATTATAGTAAACGACACATTGCTATAAATCCCTCTCAAAATCCTCCCCTTCAAACACACTTATCCCACTGTGCGTTCTTTCTTTTTCTTGAGACAGTCTTACTGTGCAGTGCAAGCTGGCCTTGAGCTCACTTTGGTAGCCCAGGCTGATCTGCTTTACGATCCTCCTGCCTCAGCTTCCTAGGTCCTGAGATTACAATGTGCCACCATGCCTGGCTTCTTGTCATTTTCTAAAACAGTTCTGAAAGTCCTCTTTCCTGAGTGTCTTTATGAGATGTGAGGAAAAATATGATGAACGCTGCTGCCCAGCGCCACCTAACAGAAAGCTGGCTCATAAAAACATGACGCTGTGTCCTCATCCACCTCAGTCACCAGATCTGGCACCATGTGACTTATGGCTTCTCCCCAGAGTCAAAATGACCACGAAGAGGAAACAGTTTGAATCCGTTTGGGACATCAGGACCACCAGGGCAGTGCAATTAAAGACCCTCAAGAAGGACAAATCCAGACCTGCTTCAGAAAGTGACAAGAGCTGGTGTGGTGGCTCACACCTGTAATCCCAGCACTCGGGAGGCTGAGGCAGGAGGATCGTAGCAAGTTCAAGACCAGCCTGGGCTACAAAATGAGCTCAAGGCCAGCCTGAACTACATAGTGAGATCCTGTCTCAAAAAGACAGAAAAAAAAAAAAAAACACAAATGATGGGCTAGTTTGGTCCCCGGTGCCAACAAACAAACAAACAAACAAAAAACCAAACCAGTGGGCTGTGTGTGACTGAAGCCAGGGGGAAGATTTGGAGGGTGATTCACTGTCATGTGCTTGCTTTAATGTCTAAGCACTTAAACACTCACCCTATTTTAGATCACACTTCATGTCCATACATAGTCATTGTGAAAGAAATCTCTGAATACTTAGAAGTTGGCATTTTCCTCAGACTTAGGCCAAAAGTGTATATCTGAGTGTGTGTATGTGTGTCTGTGAGTGTGTGTATCTGTGAGTGTGTCTGTGAGTGTGTCTGAGTGTGAGTGTGACTGAGTGTGTGTATCTGTGTGTGTGCCTGTGAGTGCATGTGTGTATGTGTGTGTGAGTGCCTTGAGTGTGTGCCTGTGTGTGTATCTGCGTGTGTCTGTGTGTATCTGTGAGTGTGTGTGCCTCGTGAGTGTGTGAGTGTGTGTGTGAGTCTGTGAGTGTATCTGCATGTGAGTCTGTGTATCTGCGTGAGTGTGTGTCTGTGTGTGTGTCTGTGTGAGTGTGTGTATCTGTGTGAGTGTCTGTGAGTGTGTGCATGTCTGTGTGTGTCTGTGAGTGTGTGTGAGTGAGTGTGAGTGTGTGTGTGGTGCTGGCGACCACACCCATAGCCTTGCTCCTGCTGGGTGAGCTTCCCCCCCGGCAGGTCTCCCTGGTCCTTCCATCTGTGTCTCCACCTCTCTGTCCAGGCTTTGAAACCACCCTTAGTGCTGGCACTGGCGAGGTACAAAGTACCGATACTGGTGACAGTGCACAGAGGTGTCGATCAGCAGGCCTTTGCCCTTCGGCCGCCTTCCAGCAGGGCCCGGGAGGGCTGCGTGTCATCCCCGTCCACGTAGGCCGGGGGCCCTGGCATTTTCTAGGCGTGACCCGTGATGGGCGAGGTCAGTGGCAATTTCCAGAGCAGAGAGAGGTGGAGAGCAGCTCAGGCCTGGAAGGAAATTCTGCAGGAACTTGGCTCTTATGACCCGCTCCTGGCCTTGGCAGAGGGGATGTTGGCCAGGTGTGTGTGTGTGTGTGCAGAGGACCGGATCAGAGTGGCAGGAGGGGAGGCGGTGGCTGAGCTGTGACCCTGTGCTTGTGTGGCCCTAGGATTAAAGTACCCAGGTGCTTTGGTTTCCTGTTCTGGAACATGAGGGTTATAGTTTCTGTTTTGATGAATTATCTGTAGATTACAGGATTCTAGATTAGATGTTTCAGTGTATGCAAAAATCTGTCATATAAGAGTTGCCAAATATATGTTACTTCAAGTATCTCATTCTTTTTTTTTTCCTTTTGTGGGCTAGGGATTGAACCCAAGGCCCTTCCTGCTGACTTACATACCCGACCCAGTTTTACTTTCATACTGAAACAGCATCTTGCTAAATTGGCCAGGCTGGACTTGAATCTGAGATTCTCCTGCCTCAGCCTCCCACAGTGCTGGGATTATAGATATGTCTCATCATGCCTGGTTCGGCAAGTTCTTAACAACTATTTAACTAAAATGTTTTAGAATGAGCATTATTATATAAAAATAATTTGTAATTATAATATAAAATCCAAGTCATAGAAAAATGCAGCCAGGTATGGTGGTGGTGGCACAGGTCTGTAATCCAGCAAAAACAAACAACAACAACTAAATCAAAGAAAGTAACAAATCAGGAAATTTCCTACCACCAAGAGACACACTTTTTTCCCAGTACTTGGGATTGAACCCAGGTGTGCTCTATCACTGAGTTACACCCCCAACCATTTTATTTTATTGATTTCATTATGAGACTTTGTCTTGCTAAAAGGCTGTCCTTGAGCTTGAGATTCTCCTGACTCAGCCTCCCAGAGTTTGGCAGGCATGCACCGCTGTGCCCCTACCCATGATTCTTTTTCACGTAGTTTCCCGTTCAGCTCGTGGCTCCAGTACCTCCCGAGTGGCTGCGTGTCTCGCAGTTGCTGCCTGACGCTTCTGTCCTTGGGTAAAGTCTTAGGCCTTCCTGACCCCTCCTCTTCCTTAGCCCTTCCTTTGAGCTGTGCCTCCAGCACATCTCGTGCTGCCTGTGGTGGTGGAAAAGCCAGGCTGGCTACGGTCTTCCTGGTGTTTCCCTTAACCGTGCAGTGCCGTAGCTGGCCAACACAGGCTCAGGACCAGTCGTGCTATAGTAATTTTTGCCGTAATTTGGGTTTTTTTTTTTTTTTTTTGGTTTTGTGAGACAGGGCCTCGCTATGTAGTTCAGGCCTTTAATTCACCATGTGGCCCAGGCTGGCCTGGAATTCACAGCAATCCTCCTGCCTCAGCCTCCTGAGAATTGGGATGACAGGCGTGCCCCACTGAACGTGGCATTCCATAGCAGTTTTTGCAGATCCTGGATTTCTGGGTAGCTTTTCTGTTTATTTTTTAGGTTCTCCATCCTCTGGATCACTGATTGACAATCCAGGGTTATGCTATGGTTTCTGCCTAATTTCAATAATTATTAGATTTCTTTCAGTTGCTTTAATCTACTTTTTTTATTCTCTGCATTCACGATGATCACATGAATCACGTCCTCCATGATCATCAGTTTGAGGTAGCACCCTGCTGGTTTTCTTCCTGGATTATTTGTTTTTCTTTTTTTGAGACAGGGTATTGCAATGTACTCCAGGCTGGCCTTGAACTCACTAGGTAGCCCTGGCTGGCCTGGAACTTGCAGGGATCCTCTTGCCTCAGCCTCCCACATTCTGGGATGGCAGGTGTGTGTCACCACGCCCAGCTCTTCCTTGCTTCTCATTAAGTGGTGGTGTTTGGGGCCTGGGTCTGCATTCTTGGTTTTTATTGGTTTGGTTTGTTTTTTGGAGTGCTGGGCATAGAACCCAGGGTCCCACATGCCAGGCACGTGCTCTACCAGTGAGCTTCAGCACCAGCCTTCCTTTACCAAAGTTTTGAGACAAGAGCTTGCTAAGTTTCCCCGGCTGGCTTTGAACTTGTGATCCTTCCGCCTCAGCGTCTGGGGTGGCCATGGTTACAGGTGCTGTCACCATGTCCACCTTCTTGCGCTCTTTGGTCTCCCTTCTCATCCCATTCTGTTTCTTTCTTGTTCTTGCAGCCTTATTCCTTAGTTACCTAGAGTATGGGGGTTCTGTGGGGCATTTTCTTCCAATTTGGGGCTACCTTTTCTTCCTCCATAGCTGCTCCCCACTTCCCTCTAGCTGAGCTCCCCTGCCCTGCCACGCACAGTGTCCACTGCCAGATTGCTGCCTTAGCCCACACCCACCTCTTGAATTCAGCTTAAACCTCATCTCATTGCTGGACATTTCCACCTGCGTGGCTAGTAAGCCTCTCGAAGTTAAAATGTCCTATGTGAAACCCTTGGTTTCTGTCCTCTGACCTCTACTCATCTCTCCATCCATTGTCTTTTCCCGTTGTCCAGCCCAGCTGCTGTGTGGGCCTCTTCCTCCCCATTTCCGGTCCTGCCCCAGGAACCTGGGATTCTGCATGTCTCTGCCTCTCCTCTACCACTGCTTCTTTCCTGGATCACAGGGACTCTGATCCTTCTTGTACTGTTGTCCCTGCCCAAGTAACCAATTCTTCCACCCAGGAGCCAGGTGTGGCTTAAAACCCTGGCTTCACATACTTTGATAGTTCATGCATCAACAGTGGAATTGTTGCCAGCTGTGGTGGTGCATTCAGGAGGTTGAGGCAGGAGGATTGCTATGAGTTCGAGGCCAGCCTGGGCTACACAGTAGATTCAAGGCCAGTCTATAAACTACAGTAAAACCCTGTCTCAAAAAAAAAAAAGTGGAATTGTTCTGCACAGCAAAGGAAATGACCCACAGAGCCAGAGACACTGTAATGATGGGGAAGGGTTTTGCCAGCTACTCCTCAGACAGAAAACTTGCATCGATAATGTATAAGGAATTCAGAATAAATAGACCTCTCAAAGCGAAGGACATGGGCAACAATAAATACATGAAAAAATGTCTGGCCTTTCTGGCTGTTAGATACAAATTAAACCAATGCTGAAATTCCTTCTTATCCCAGAAAGAATGGCCATCGGCAAAAATCAAATAATAACAAGTGCTGGCACAGCTGCAGGAGAAAAAGGACCCTCCCACGTGGCTGGCGGGAATGCAATGGGCACAACTGCTATGGAAATCAGGACCCAGACTCTCAGCAACTAGAGCCAGGAATTGCATTCAGCCAGGCGCGGGAGGCCAGAGGGGCAGATTAGGGCCTAGCGAGGGGGCAGGCAGTGGGAGTGCGTGGCACAGCTGCAGGAGAGCTGGTGCAGCCGGGACCCTGAGCGTTCCTGGGCTGTGCAGGCGGACGGTGGGAGACAGGAGTCCTGTGCTACTCTGCCTGCCTGTGCCCATGTCTCCGTGAATAAAGCCCGGGTGTGCCGCTCACTCAGGGCTCTTTGAAAAAACAGCCCCTCACATTTTAACCTACTCCGTGTCTCTTTGTGTTTCACCTTCATCAAGCCTCAGTCAGGTCCAAGCTCGCAGGTTGGCCCCCTACAACCAGCTCTTCCCCTTCTAGGTATCTTCCCAAGAGTTAAAGATGCCACGTTGCAGTAACCATGTCCACTCTTGTTTATAGCAGCACAATTCCTAACAGCCAAATCTTGGAGGCAGCCTACATATCGATCAACAGGTGAAGGGATAAAGAAAACGGGACATTTACACAATGGAGTACTACTCTGCTGTAACGAAGGATAAACGAGTTGGGTGTAGGAAACCGGATGCATCTTGAGACCACAATGGTAAATGAAATCTATCAGACACAGAAGGTTTGCTATTGCAAACCCAAGGTAGAAATAATTTAAAGGGAAAAATGAAAGATGACAGGAAGCAGGGAGGAGACCTTTTGCAGATGGAAGGGGACCCCGGGATGGGGGGGGGGCGGGAGTGTGGAGATGCCATGTACACCGGTTCCAGGGAGAATGCATGGCCCCAGACAAGGCGGCCTTCGCTTGCGTCCGGGCCTGGCCCCATGCTCCCTGCGGGGTGCGGCACTGCGCTGCCTGTGTCCTCTGTCCGGACGGACGTGGAGGTCAGGTCCTGGAACTCACACGGTTTCAGCCAGGCTCTCCTTCCTGGGCTGGGTCCCAGCAGACCCTGCTGTCATTTGGAGCTGCGGGGACAGGCTCTGTGTAGGTATTGCAGCAGTTTAGATCCGGTGTCCCCCAAAGTCTCCTGAGTGTGGGGGTCTTGGATCAGCTGGGCGTGGATTTTTTTCTAGCTCACTGCGCAGCGCAGAGGGGGCGGGGCCTGGCTGGTGGTGGCCCTGGGGGCGGGGCCTGGAGGAATGTGTTCTGTGTCTGCCACGTGGTGGGGGCTTCTCCCCACTCTGCCCTTCTGAAATGCAGTTTTTGCCTCGCAACCAGCCCACCACGGACTAAACTGTGAGCCCGAATTAACTGGGCGAGGTAGCTCTCCTGATCTGTAATTCTAGCGCTCAGGAGGCTGAGGCAGGAGGATCACCAAGAGTTGCATGCCAACCCTGGCTACACAGTGATACCTTGTCTCAAAAAAAAAAAAAGGAAAAAAAATTGCAGTGAAAGAAAATGTCGGTGTGCTTGTTCAATTTTCCACTAGCAAATACATATGTGTACGGAGGAACTATTTAAGTCCTTCTGCCTAGCTTGCACCAAACTAGCACTAAGGCCCTGCCGGGCACAGGTGGCACTCGATGGCTGTCTTCAGGGCAGGTGGGGGTCCGAGGGAGGGTTTGAGATTTGTCACCTCGTGGAAACAGCACCTGGGCATGAACGGTTACCTCTGATCAGGGGCAAATGGTACCTCGCTCACCAAACCGGGGAGATCTTCTGTTAGCTGCCAGAACTGCTTCCATTCATTCGAGGCCTGATTGATCACTGGCTCACAGAGGGCGAGATTCCTCCTCCTACAGGTGGGGCTGGAGAGCAATGAGCCCTGAACCCCTAACATAACTTTAGCCTGTGAACACTTTAGTGGAGTGGCCAGGAAAGGCACCTCCTAGGAGGCAGTCTGAGCCCCAAATCAAAGATGGAAGAGTCCTCACAGAGGGAGCAGCCAGCACAGCAGGCATCGGCCTGTTGTAGGAAAGATGGGGTGATCCTCCTGCCTCAGCCTCTTGGGTGCTGGGATTACAGGTATGTGCCAATTTTTATTTCAAGGGAAACAGACACTGGACACAGAAGGGCAAGGAGGGGAGTAGAAAATTGGTGAGGGGGACCATCTCAATGTCCTTGGGTCACCCTAAGGCAAGTGGGGTGGGCCTCAGGACTGATAGCCCAATCCTAGATACTTAGCCTAGCACCCAGGGCCTAGGGTAGCTCAGAGGGCTCATCCTAAGGAGGCTTCTTGGGGAAAGTGTTGGCTCCTTAAAACCAAGGTTTTGATTCATTTCTTGGATGGGGACACAATGACCTGCTGGTCCTCATTCACTGGCTACACTCAGTTTCAGACAGAGCTGAGAGATTGTTGTGTGTCTGCACGTGCATGTGCGTGTGTGTGTGTGGTACTGGGAAGTGAACCCAGGCCCTCTGCACTGAGCATCCTATCTTCATAAATTTTAAACTCTGGGATATAGTGTCACTACGTCACTAAACTGTGCAGGCTGAACTTTAACTTGTGAATCGCCTGCCTCAGCCTCCCAGAGTTCAAGGATTATAGGCAACACCTCTGTGCCCCACTGAGTTGTGCACTTTTTGTATTTTGTATTTTTTTGAGACAGGTTCTCACCTTGCAGCCCAAGCTGGCCTCGAACTCGTGATAGTCCTAACCCAGTGGCTAATGTATTTTGCTGTATCTGGAAGTGGGAAATAGTTTCCCCTTTCCACTTAGCTCAAGTTCCCCTGGGATGTAGCTACGTCATTCTGGGTCATCAGGACAAAGGCCTCCCTGGCCGCCCTGGGGCGAATGTTTGCATCCTCTGACTTTACTGTGCCCTAGTTTCACAGAGGTGCAGGGAAGCAGAGGAACCAGCTCAGGGCTCCCCCCACCATTCAATATTCAGGAGGGAGCATGCGTGTGAGACTACGAGAAGCCAAAAAGCTCAGCTTGCTTTCTTCTTCTGAGACAGGGTCTTGCTAAGCAGTCCAGGCTGGCCTGGAACGCACAGCAATCCTCTTGCCTCAGCCTCCCTAGGACTGGGATTTCAGGTGAGCACCACTACATGTGGGAGTGTGTTGATTTTGCAGTCCACCTCAGGGCTGAATTTATTAGTTCTGGGAGTCTTTTGGTGAATTTTTGGGGCATGGATCGTGTCATCTGTGAATAATGATGGCCTGAATGCTCCTTTTGCTGCCACTTTTCCCTGAAGGTAACACCTTGACACCTAGAGATGAACTGCCAGCCCCATCAGCCTCACCTCTCTTCGCCTTGCCTGCCCTATACAGAAGGCGCGGAGGAGCAGAGCAGGAGCAGGAGCAGAGCAGGAGCAGAGCAGGAGC
>PVLA01009603.1:0-72885 GCA_004027455.1 Hydrochoerus hydrochaeris | reverse complement strand
TAGCTCCAATGATGACAAAATTTTATTTTATTTTTTTGTACTACCAGGGATTGAACTCATGACTTCACAGTCACCAGGCAGGTGCTTATGCCACTGAGCTAAATCCCCAGCCAAAATTTGTTATCAATCTTCACCCATGAAATTCTCTGCAGCTCACAGCCACACAGACCAGTTTTTCTTCCTGGCATTTGTCTGCACCGCACAAAACCCTTTTATCTCTTGTGTGTGCCCTACTTTCAGATGAGCCACCAGATAAATCAACTCTGGTGCTTTTCATGCCAGATGCTCTGTCGTTTATTCACACAAGAAGATGTCACTTGCTATGATGTTCGCTAGCAAGGGAGCAGCTTGTTCATGGACTGTGAGCATTAAAACGTGAGAATGGTAGATGAGACCATCTTCGCAAACATGGCCTGTGCCCGGGAATTGTAGATACCCGTGTTTCTCTGTGGAAGCAAATTTGAAATGAGAGAGTGAGAGTCATCTCATGCATGACACATGAGCCCTATTTTAGAGATCGCTCTCTTTAAAAAATCATGATTCTCTGTGAATAAAAGAAGGAAGCAACTTAACACAAATCGCTTCCTATTATTCACAGGGATATCTCCACTGCTGTTTACTTTTGTTTATGCAAATGCACATCTAATAAACACAATGTATTCTTCGACTACTGTGAGGTGCACAATTCCTTACGTGTGCATGTATATTTCCAGAGCGATAACAGCTCTGGCACCCACCCGATGCTTTATTCCTGCTATCACAAATGCAAAATATAGTAGAAAGCATGTTTTTTTTTTTTATGTGGGTTGCTCTCTTTGATTATTTTTGCTACTTATATTCTTTGGAAAGTTGTCATGACAACATCTCATGCCCGTGGGTTGTGGAAAAAAATAAAAGGAGAATTTATTGTCTACTGGTCATGGAAACTGGAAAAACAGAGTGAGCCTGCAAAAGATTTGTTTCTCTCAGGGGCTAGCTCCTGGGTTTGGAGATGCCACTTCTCCCCATGTCCTCACACAGTCTTCCTCTACATTTATCTGTGTCCTTCTCCTGTTAGAAGGACCGAGGTCCTATTGGATCAGAGCCACCCTAGCAATCTCATTTTACCTTAATGACCTCTTTCAAAACCCTGATTCCAAACACAATTACATGATCAGGTCCTGGAGATGAACACTTTTACCCCCAACAGCCACCTTCACCCAGGGTTTTCTTTGCATGGATGCACCAGATCGATCGTTGTCCAAAAAATAACAAGTGGAAAATTGCAGAAAGAAACCGTTGGTCCATGTTTACATCATGAATGGCACTGACCAGCATGATGAGAGCTCTTGCTGTCCCAGCCCAGCTTAGCAAGAAGGTGAATCATTCCTTTATTTACTTCATGCACTCTGAATCTGCCGGTCACTGCCTGTTAGTCACTACCATCTTGATCATCAAACTGCCTGTCGTGTTACCACAGATTGTGTTCAAATAAATTTTATTTTATCTATCAGTGGTCACAAAGCAGGATATTGATGATCCTGGAAATTCATCTACTGTGATGGTCTTAAAGGTGCTTTTACAAGGTGGGAGGATGTGGAGCATGAAATGAAAGTGTGAATACTCCCATCTCTTTTCTTTTCTGTTTGCTTCCTGGCCACCATGAGTTGAGCTGTTTTCTTCCACCAGACCCTTCCGTCCCATCTTGCCTGCCTTGGAGCTACATGCCATGGACTGAATCCTCTAAGAACTGGGAGCCAAAGTAAATTTATCTTCTTTTAAATATGGATGTTGTGCATTTTTTTTCCACTGACAAAAAAAGTCCAAGACACCACTACAATAGGGAGATGGTTCATCTTTTCTTTTCTCACCTCAGTAGTCATTCTGAAGCTTTGTAAATTGTTTTTGCCAGGCCTGACCAGTGACTTGGCTTTCTCCTAAAACTGTAGGTTAACAGGTGCTAGAGAAGTCTGCAGAAAGGTTATTATCAAACCAAGACAAAAGGAAAGCCATTTCCCTTGGGGAGGACTTTGAAACTCAGTGAGTTTCTCTGTGCATCACACTTAACTTTTTCTGACAGGAAACAATTATGAGGAATACTTGTCTTCAAGCTGAACATTACTGATATCATATTTGTACTTTTTTTAATAGTTGGGATGCACTGTGTCACTGACAACTGTTCCTTAAATTTTATTGCTTGCAATAAAATTTCATTGCTTGCAATTTTTAGTATAGTTGCTGCAATGACAAACAGACTAGAACACTATTAATAATATCTAAATTATGAACTAAAATCTCAAGTGTGCTCACAGAAAACTATTTTATATAAGGTCCTCAGAGTAGGATTTATAGACTCTCTATAAAAATTTTTATTGCAATTAAATGCAAAAATACATATTATTATTACTTTTATTTGTATAAGATGTATATGTATATTTGAGATATATTTTAAGCCTAAGATAATATGAAAAATTAAAAAGAATTCAGTGTTCTGTTTGTAGTGTAAAAGAAATGGGCTTTTGAAAATTATATAGATCTATAAATATATTATATTAATATCAGAGAATATATTCATATATAAATATATATATATATATATAAAATCACAGAATATATATAGATAGTCCAGATGTAATATACAAATCCCTGCACATGAAGAACTAATACGTGACATAACTAGGTCAGTGTGGCATTTAAGACCTCAGTGATATGTAACGTTTCAAAGAAAAGAAAAGTAAAGAAAAGAAAAAAGAAAAGAAAGAAAATGTAGCTTAGTTCAATCCCCAGTACTGGAAAAAAAATAATGTTTAAGCAGAGGTGGTCTGCATATTTATGCCATGCATTGATACCCATTCATAAAAAGAATAAAAATATCCATATATGCAACAACTTTGATGTATCTCTAAGGAATTAAAGTTATTCCTTGATTATGGACAACTATTTCAAAGAAAACGAGACATTCTGGTAGCCACTATTGATTTCCTGTTGTCTTTTTCTGAAATCCTGTGTTATTTGTATTGTTTTACTGTGCTCTGCTTTGTTCCGTTTTGTTTTGTTTTACTCTTTAAAATAAAAATTTTAAAATTTTTTAAAAGAAGATATTTCTTAGTATCCATAGGAAATTACTCCCTCCCTACTCTCTGCCAACAAATTTCCAAATCCATTCAAGCTCACGCCTGTGCTATGAAATGGTACAGTATTTCCATTAAACCTACACAAATTTCCCCATATATTTAAAATCATCTCGAGATGACTGATAATACCTGATGCCACATAAATACTCCATGAACAGTTGTTCCACTGCTGTGATAAGGGAGGAATGACAGATAAAAAATTTGTGTATGTTTATTACCAAGCTGTTTTTCTGAATAATATTTTCAGTCTTTTGTTGCTTCAATCTTCAGAAGAAAAAACCACAAATGTACCCCAAAAAGATGAATACTGGAAAAGGAAAAAAGGCTGTCTCCTAAAGTTACATCTGGTGTGGTTGTGTTTGTATACTCTATCTCAAAAGGACAGAGATCTAGGAGCAGAGAGCGATAGGCCACTGTGTAGGTTCAGACAAAGATTGACAGGAAAAAGAACCAATCTGCGGCTATCATATGCACATGGGCAAAATTCTCGCATGGTTAAAAGCTTTCTGCAAGTTCACTGTCGCAAAAGTTCAAGTTCTGGTTTTGGAAATGTACACGAGTTTCGCAACATGTTTTTATGAGCCTGGTTTTCTACTGGATGGCACTGTTTTTTTAATCACTCCTGATGAAGACCCTCAGGAAAGAGGAATCCAGAGCTGCTGCAGAAAGTAGCAAGGCCCATGGGAAGAATGTACTCCAAGTGAAGGGAATATTATCAGAAGACTGTGTCTTTTACTGCACTAAATCATTTAAAAATAAGCATTCACTATGTTCTCCTTTCCTCTTCTGTACAATAAAATAAACACAACGAAAACAGAGTGAGTAGAATATAAGAAAATATATATTTTCTCTCAGAAATGCAAAAGGCTACACATTCATCCAAGTTCTCCTCTTGAATTTCAATGCACATCACCAATAGCTTCGCCTCTTGTGGTGTCCTGAACTACATAGACGTTCCCCAGCATCCAAGATCTCACACTGATACCCTGCCTTAGATGCTAACATCCCTTCTGTACAATGCTGCAAGATTTTCATCAAACCTATGCACATATCCTTCTGCATATTTTATCTCATCTCTAGCTAACTCATAATATCTAATGTGATATAAGTGCTAATAATCACTGTACTGTGTTATTTGTGAAATAAAGACAAGAAAAATGTCTCTACATTGTCAGTAGAGACAAAAGATTCTTCAATATGGTCAGACTTTTGGTTAAATGTATGAATGCGGCATCCATGAATTCAGAGAGCCTAAAACCTATTGTTTTTCACCAGTGGAGAATAGATATTATGAACTTCAGGTCATACCTGATCCGTCGTTCCTCCTAACTCTCTGCTTAGAGGTAGGCAATGCTGACATTTTTCTCAGGTTTTAATTTTTGATTCCCTTTGCGTACCTGCCAAGTTTAGCTTTGACATGAGAGGAATAGTGCAGGTATGTGTTCAGTGCCCAGCTAAAATATTTGTCCACCAAAGGATTGTTCAGTTCTCAAGTGACAACAGTGAGGGATGAATTCTGATTTGAATTGACTGCAGGAATCCTCTTGGTATAAAAAAGGCAAAAAAGGAACATTTCTGCACTGTTAGTGGGGATGTACAGAAGTATAAGCACCATGGAAATCAGTAAGGAGATCTCTCAAAAAACTAAAACTAGGAGTTCCAGACGGTCCAGCTGTTCCCTTCCTAAGTATTTTCCTGAAGAAGTTAAAAGCCATATTACAGCAAACCACGTACATCAGTGTTTACAGAAGCAAAACTCGTAACAGCGACAGAATGGAAAAAAGTCAATAAAACCACCATCGTCTGCTGAGACCTGTGCCATGCTGGAACTTAGGGCACCAGGAAACGAAGCAACCACTTCCCTCCCTGGTGAGCGGCTGTGAGCCTGCCAGTGTGTAGGCTGAGAATCAATCTGCCCCTCACCTTCTGGTTAGCAAGTGGGAGCCAGTGACCTGGCAATCTCTTGAGAGGTTGACCATATGCAATGTAGCAAACAGGGGGATTTCCTTCTACCATCTCTTAGAAGGCAAATACTTTTATCACTGTTTTGCTTTGTTCTGATTAATGGTGTTCTCCATTCAATATTCCAGTTTGGGTTTTTTTTCATGTTTTTCTAGGAATTTGTTTTGCTTTGTCATGCTATGTTTTTTTTTTTTCTTTCCCTCTAATACAGGAAGAATAGAAATGCTTTGCTCGGACTGATTATAGCCTGTTTTGTTTTCTATACTTCCCTAATGTCTGGTCTTGAAGACCTAAAACACCTTCCTTATTCTGTTTGGATCAGTTTTACATGATGTTGTTTTATATGAATTCTCTGTTTGCGAAGATAAATAGACAACTATTTCGAAGAAAACAAGAGACAATATGATAGATAGTGAAGATGTCTGGCTGTCTAGCTTTGAAATTGATGTCTCTTACATTGCTTTCCTATGTCCTGTTTTGTTCTATTTTGTTGTGTTTAATTTTACCTCCTTTAAAATAAAAAAAAAGAAAAGAGTCAATATGTCCATCTACAAATGGATTAAAAAATATGGTATTGACACTCAATGGATTACTACTCTGCCATAAAGAAGGATACACCTGACTCATTTTTGGGAAAATGGATGCACCTGGAGACCATAATGTGGAGTGAGATTAATCAAACCCACAGCTTAAATTTGGATGGTTTCTCTTCCATGGGAAGCATCAAACTATGAACAAGGAGCCAAATAAAAAGTGGATAATAGGAAGCAGGGAAATAGATCTTTCTCAAATGGTAAGGGGACCAAGAGATGGAGAGAGGAGGAGAGAAGAGAGAGCCAGGAGGTGAAAAATGATCACAGTGGTTACGCACATGTGCCAGGTCCGCTCAAGGAAGGCACTCAGGCACTGCAAATGTGAGCTAATAAAAAAACAATGTTTACAAACTAAACAGAGTAGGCCGGGGATGTAGCTCAGGGGCACAAGCACTGGCCCGGTGAGCATGAGGTCATGGGTTCGATCCCTGCTGGAAATTAACTAAGTAATTAAATACCTAAAATAAAGAAATCTGATGTCTTTACCTTGTACCGTGAAACAAATATCAAATACACATTCACGCTCTACTTGTTGATCTCTTTAAAGGCTTTGCAAATTCAAATGCCTGTTAAGGCACATTTTACACTTTTTTCTTTTATTTTGAATTTGGTGACGGGTACCCATCATTCGAGGGTTTCCTCAAGAGTTCATGGCTATGCTGCGTTCTGCTGCAAATGAGGCAGCTTCTGAGATTTTACTGCTACCCTGAGTTTATCCCTCGATCTTCCTGGGAGACACGATCGCCCATTCAGGGAACCCTTAGACCCTCCTACAGTCAATTCGGGACCAGCTGGTTGCAACAGCTTACCCTTGGGCCCATGGGAAGAGACTGGAGTGCAACCTGCCTCTTCTTTTGCAGAGAGGTAGAAAGCAGCGGCTTCGCTTTCTTTGCTAATCAAAGTTTCAGTATGTTTCTTGGGAATCTCGTGGAATTTGTGAAAATAGAAGGAACGCAAGGAGCAGAAGAGAACAGGGCAGAAAAGATGAATGGGGAGGTGGAGAGGGAGAAGAAAACGAGAAATAGTTGGTTAGAGGAAAAAGGGAAGGAAGAATCTAAGGCTAAGCAAAAGGTCCTCAAAAATCCCACCCATGGACAATTAAACTTGAAACGCATTTTGGATCTGTACCCTGGTCACCATCATTTCCACTGCCTCACTCCACTCCATTTGCTCCAGCATTAAACAGGTTGTAAAAGACTTATCAGCAGCCAGCTTGACCACACAAGATAAAGAAAATAATCATTTTTAAAACATGACTTAGGCCAGGCATGGTGGTGTAAGCCTGTCATCCCAACACTTAGTCAGGAGGCCGAGGCAGAAGGGCTGTTGCAAGTTCGAGACCAGCCTGGGCTGCAAAGTGACCTCAAGGTCAGCCTGAACTGCACAGCGAGACCCTGTCTCAGCAAGTCGAAAAAATTAAACAATTTTTTAAAATAAAATTAAACATGACTAAGGCAAATGTGCTTCCCTTCACTTTAATTTTAAAGGCATATATATATCTTTAGTGACTTGAATTAAGCTGCACCTATTTTATTAATTCACATCCCAAACGGGGCTATAATGAGATTTCTCAGTGGTGCTTGAAAAAACGTCAATAGTATCGACTTTAGTAACCAAGGTAACTCACCTTTCTTTGCATCTCTGTGTGGCTTTTCTACAGATTCACATTCAGAGTGACAGATGAAATTGCGTGAACCCCAAGAAGGCAGAGGGCACCTCAGTTGGATGGCAATGTGCAAAATACACTATGCCTTTTGCTGGAAAACTCAATTTAAAGTTGCATGAAAGAGCATTTTTCTGATCCTAAGTCAAAGGCCATTCCTCACGAAGGGGACTCTTTGGCTCTCAATGAGGATTGAAATTTAGAAGGCATCACTTTCAATATCCAGGTATTAGTATATCTTTTTCTTCAGTTTTTTATTAATCCAATGCTAACATGTAATTTTCTTTTGCACCTGATACTAAGAGCCTATCTTTATAATTAATGATCTTTTTCTTCTCCCACTGGTTCCGTGAAGAGAGGATCAGCTAACGGTGACCTGCTTTTAAATAGCTCTCGCGAATCCTTTTGTGACTGATAAAAGTCCAGATAAATACCCTGTGAAATGCAGAAAGAGAAAGGGAACTGTTTACCTTCAGAAACCCGTCCCTGGTACCACTGTGAAAATCAGGTGTGGGCGAATTGAGAAATGACAGAGAGTTAAAAATTCATCTTCCAGCCTCTTTCTGAAGGACAAAGAATGTGGGAAATTTCTCTGTGTAAATTTTGAAAAAAAAAAAAAAAGCCCACCCATCCCTAAATTAATTACAAAGCTTCATCTGTTTTTTTTTCTTTTTTTCTGCTGTGCAAGAGGGTATGCAGATGTGTGGTTATTCTGCACTCAGAACATCTGCGGTTCACAGAGGGGCTTATGTCAATAGGTCTTGATTAATTTTACCCGAGTGTTTAACTTCAGATTAATCATTAGTCAAATCAGTTGTATCAGTCCTATGTTTAGAACCAGGTGGATGAGAAAGTTGAGTGCTTTAAATAAAATCAACAATTGGAAAGACAGAAGTTTCCCACATGAAAACGATTTTTCTCTGACTAGTATTAGAGATCTCATAGATGATTTAAATTTGTGTCTTTTAAACTTCTTTTGTGGTGTTTAAAAATACACATTATTATAATAGCTGGTGAAAGCCACAGTCAAAGGATGTGTTTTCATTTTACTTTGTAACTTTCTTTCAGTTACTTCATTCCTGCAGTTAATATGAGAGGATCTAGGTCCACGGGCCTATAATTCTTTTTAAATTAAATCAGAAACTACTTAAATTTTTATGTGCTACTTCGGGAAGTTGTGTCATATAAATGTGAGAATAACAGCACACTCCATTGTAGAGCAGGGCTTTCATTACAACCACACTAGGAACCTGAATTTTTTAAAAAAAAATTGAGCTGTAGACGAGACACATTATTATGGATTTTTACATAAACATTAGGGTTATTGGGAAGCAAAAATAAAGGGATCCCAAATAGACCCTTATTCAGATTTTTTAAAAAGGCATGTCTTATTTTAAATATCCATGGAGAGTTAATTACCTTGAAAATGTTTTCAAAATTTATATATCGTTCTTCATAGGAAATGTTTTATTGAGTATCATGAAAAACTCCACCCAACAACTAGAAATCAGATGTTTCCTTAATGATCAATTATAGTTTTTAGCATTTTTCTCAACTATGTTTTGCATCTTCTGAATTGTATCTTTGGTGATGAAGATTTCTGGATCAAAATGAAGTGGATATTGCTGTGGCCTTCATTACAAAGAGTTTACCAGAAGCTCTCCTCTCCTCTCCTCCCCTCCCCTCCCCTCCCCTCTCCTCTCCTCTCCTCTCCTCTTCTCTCCATCCCCTCTCATTTAAGAGAAAACAGGATATTTATCTTTGCCTAGCCTGGTCCCAAACTTGAAGTTGTCCTGCCTCAGCCTCAAAGTTGTTCTTTACAATTATTAATGACCAACTTTCAGTAAAACGTCAAAATTTTACTAAATATGATACTCAATACTATTTATATCTTTTAAGATTTCTCTTTTGTCTTCTTACTTATCAGCTCTTCAAATGCAGGCTTTATTTGTAAAATTGGTTATATTTTATTCAAGGCAATTGCTCAAAGGTTTCTCTGACCATGATCTTATTCAGAATAAATACCACTCATCTACTCATCAGACTGAATTTTTCACGTATTTTTGGAACGTTTTTATGACAAACTAGACAGAAACGAGTCTGTTCACAATCTCCAGGAGAACAAAGAATTCCTTGAATTCGGGAAGAGAAAAGTTTATTGTGATAAAATTATGATGCAACAACATAATTTAAAAAAAACAATTACAGTAACTAAGTTGCTTCTCCAAGTGCAATAATCCACCTAGTAAAGTAAAAGGAAGACATTAAAAATAGATGTTTCAATGTGTCAGTCAAAAGTAATAAAGGAAAACATGATTCATTATATCATAACATATTTATTCTGCTTAAATTCAATTCTTGTCATAGATTTTGGCATTTCATACTTCTACAAATAGAAATGCTTACCTCTTATTTAAACACACAAAAGCCGCTTTATCCTTGAAAATAAAAAACATTTTCAAAGATATTAATTCAATAATTATATTTTATACATAATATATAACACAGGATATACATATTTATTAAATACCGACAGCAATGTAATCAAGTAAAATGTAATTATCATTTTTTAGATTATTACAAGAGTTCAATATTGTACTTTATGTCCTATAAACTGCAAAATAACTTAATTGTAATAAAATGTAATACAGCAGAGCATTTTTAATGAAGCACTTTATTGTTGAAATATGTAAGAATGAACAAATATCATTGATCTTGAATTGCTGTGTTAATAATCAACATGGTAGTAGTCACTGATCATTTGGAACTTGAATGCTCATGTTTTGGTTCATGTTTCTTATATATCTTACATATCTTATGTACAAATAAAAATAATTTTGCATTGAATTTGAAATAGACACTGTAACAGTTATCCAAATTATTTAGTTTATGAAGTTTAATTGCAACTAAAATTAACAAGAAACATTAAGTTATTTGGCACTAGATTCCAGAGGCGAGCTGTGAAAACTTTGAAAGTTTCAATCAATGAATTACTGTTCTGCAGAATTTGAATTAGTATGATCAAGAGTGCTTGCTCTTAGATAGTCTTCACCAATGGCATTGATTTGAAGTATGATATATAATAAAATATACTCCTGTTCTTTGGGTTCAGAACTCACATAGGAACCAATCCTTGTTTTGATCTTAATAGGATTATAGAATTTTAATGAAGTATTCAATGAATAAACATGTGCCTTTTATGTAGAATTTGAATTTACATTTGATTCAGGTTGAATTTAACTGAGTACATACAGTGGTATCTAAAATTTGAGTAACTGAGTACATACAGTGGTATCTAAAATTCGAGTAACTAACAGCAGAGTTTGTGTGACCAGCTTTATTTGAATAATGAAATATAAAGAGAAATTTGGGACAGTCATTAGCCAGTGCTATTTTCATGTGGTACTGACCACTCAGATTTGTCATTTAGATTTGCAAATTTCAGTTGGAAGCCTTCTCTTTTTTATCTTAATTTAAAATATTACATTACATTACTAAGTACAAATATGCTAAGTATACTACTGTTACTTATAATTACTGTGAATAAGTATACTAAAATTTTCCATTGGTGTTGATAGAATTGGAATGGAAATTTTTTTTTTTTGTCTTTTTGAGACAGGGTCTTGTTATGCAGTTCAGGCTGGCCTTGAGCTCACTTTGTAGCCCAGGCTGGTCTTGAACTCTCAACAATCCACCTACCTTAGCCTCCTGAGTGCTGGAATGACAGGTGTGAGCCACCACACCAGGCTGGAATGGAAATTTCAAAAAAAAACTTATATGCATATTGATAAGAATCTTAAATAATACGTCTGACAGGGCTTGCTTGCTTAAATAATATGTCTGACAGGGCTGTTAGCTGGGCACGGTGGCACACACTTGTAATCCTTGTACTTGAGAGGCTGAGTCGGGAGGATCATTGGAAGTTCGAGACCAGCTTTGGCTACTACAAAGTGAGCTCAAGACCAGCCTGAACCAAATAGCGAGACCCTGTCTCAAAAAGACAGAAAAAAAAAACTATACTGTTTTATGTAACAATATTGCATGGAATTTCATGCCACAAAAACAAAGATCTTTTTGTTGTTGTTGTTTTGCTTTGTTTTTCCTTTAGAATTTATTGGTTGGAGAATTTTAATTTGAACACCTAAATGGAATACAGTTTCTCATATTTTTTGTTAGTATTTGCCTATAGTACAAAATGTATGCATTTCTCATGTGGAATTGGTGCGTGCACAGAACACATCTTAATTTTTTTCATTCCTTTTCTATGCTTTTCATCCATCTCTTCATCCCTTCTCCTTTGAGAAAGATCTGTCTCCCAAGTTCTTATTGTCTAGCCTTGGTTTTGCTCTTTATTTGCAATTTAGATTCCTCATACAAGAGACACTACACTGCCAATATACTGATATGTTTCATTAAAGTTACTTAATATGCAATCACAACACTGATTATAAATATGACTTAAAACTATATATATATAAAACTATATATATATAGCTGTATTTTAAAACTATATATATAGCTGTATTTTAAAACTATATATATAGCTGTATTTTAAAACTATATATATAGCTGTATTTTAAAACTATATACATATATATAGCTGTATTTTAAAACTATATACATATATATAGCTGTATTTTAAAACTATATATATATAGCTGTATTTTAAAACTATATATATATAGCTGTATTTTAAAACTAGATAGATAGATAGATAGATAGATAGATAGATAGATAGATATAAATATATACATTGCACTTTGGATTTTCAGTAACTATTTGGAATCATGTTACTTATTAGGTAACTATATATTGCAACTTAAGTTGAAGTTTGAATTGAAAATTACATCAGTGCTCTCTGATGCTGACTATAAAAATCATGTACCTGTCCTTGTTACGGTACTACAGAGATTTGGAGATTTTACTTGGAGCTTGAATTTACAATGCACCGGAGTTTTAAGGAACTTTAACTACAGAATCTACCAGTCAGTGCTAATCCACAGATTTCAGAATGCAGGTTTTTAACCGAAAAGCAAATTCCTAATTAGAATATGTGCTGGCGAGAACATCGGTGCTGTTTAAAATACAAGATAATGAATCTTCCGCCACTCTGACCACATTCTAAAATTTGAAACTTTAATTAAACTTGGAACAGATGAGGATTTGAGTGCTACTGGGAATGAGAAGAAATAAGTTTACCAGGCATTGTTATCCACGTGACAAGAATTTGAGACAAAGATTTGAAACTCAAAAGCCAAAGACTTTCCAATGCGACTGAAAATCACGGGGAGTGAATAATTCTGTGTAATTCTACCATTGCTTGGAATCTGAGCTATTTGGACACTAGATCATGAACCAGAAAGCAGAGTAAATAAGAACGCTACTAACTCAATGTACTAACTAAAGAGCATCAGAATTTTAGCCCGGAAAGCACACGTACTCTTGGAGTCCGGTTTATATACTTATACTTTGGAATTCAGGTGGGATTTCAGCTCCCAAATACACCTGTTTGGATTCTCAGTAACTTGCTCATTGGAGCATCATTAAGGACAGAGATTGGTATTATTTGAAATTGGAAGTAATACATGCAGCAAGCGTGGTGTGAGTGTTATCTGCGATGAGAAATTCATCCTGGGAGTTGAGCATATGCAAATCAACTCATTTGAAACTTAAATCCATCAATAAATGTCTGCTATTTGGAATTCACATATGCACATGTCTTATTACTTGAAATCCGAACTAATAGAGACAGACATACTTCCAGAGTCCCTTAGGTATTGGAAGTGGTACATGATACGTTACGTACATCTTTGCTATTTGAAATATGGGCTAAATTCCAAAATTTTCCACTTTGAATGGTATTATGGAACTCATAATTCCAAAGACAGGGTTTGAGACTCCAACAAGTAAGGCCACCAGTACTGTGTTTTTGATGTAGTTGGACTATGAAATTTAATGTTGAATTAATAAGATTACAAGTGTGAAATCTTATTTCAAGGAAACTGCGTATCAATAACTGTTAAAGGAAAAATTTAAATACAAAAAATAGGAAGTTAAATTTAAAATTTAAAGTATAGTTTTCTTTCTGTCTTTTTTATTTTTTATTTTGTTTTTATTTTTATTTTATTTTATTTATTTTTATTTTTTTGAGACAGGGTCTCACTATGCAGTTCAGGCTGGCTTTGAACTCACTGTATAGCCCAAGTTGGCTTCAAACTCATGGTGATCCTCCTGCCTCCGCCTCCCAATTGCTAGGATTGCAGGCCTGTGTCACCACGCCCAGCTGATAATCATATAGCTATGCATCACTGCTCTTTTAAATTGGAAAAACAAGTACATCAGCAGGGGTTTGAAATATTGCAAATAAAAAGTCTTCACAGTAAAATCTGGTTTTATTCACCAATGTCTTCACTACCCAGTACAGATCTAGTGTGTGAGAGGCACCCAACAGACAGTTTTGGACTTTACTCCATGAAGGAGATTACGATGGAGAGTAGAGAGACGTCGGCTCTGAGGAGGCACCGAAGGGCATGCGAAGGAATCTGTACCTTTTCTATAATGAGCTCTGTGCTGAGGTTTGCATCAGTAAAGTCCTCAAAGATCACTCTGGTTAGCGACCAGGGGAGGAAAGCCTGGAAGGAATGAGCAGATACTGTTGGGTAAGCCAGGGGTGGCAGGAAATCTAATCAAGAAAAGTTGAAAGTCTGAGAAAAACACCAAACAGTGTCCATTCTTATAAAGAGAAAGTGAATAACCAAGCATGGCGTCACAGGCCTAAAATCCCAGTACTCAGGAGGCTGAGGCAGGAGGATCGCCGTGAGTTTAAGGCTAAGTCTGGGCTACAAAGTGAGTTCAAGACCAACCTGCACTACACATTGGGACCCTGCTTTAATCAATCAATCAGTCAACGTCAGGAGAAGCTGAGCTAGTGATGAAGCCGTTCTTAAAGTCTTTTTTTCAAGAGTGTCTTTAAAAACACAATGAATGGTTTTGTCCAGTGCCATGCACTGGAAAACTTGGGTTTAAGAAACAAGACGCTGCCTTCCTGTCCACCTGTTTCACTGGATCTGACCTTGTGCAAATTCTGTGTTTTCCACGGAGTCAAAAAGACCTGGAAAAGTCAATGTTTGTATCAAATCAGGACATGGAGATGGACACGCCCACATAAGCCACGGAGATGGAGACCAAAGTGTTGTTTGCACAGAAAATAATACAAGTGCCCGTCTTTATTATCGGGGTTATTTGGTCATTAAGACTCAAACTGGAAATTGAAGTCATCAGTGTCCTCTTGTGATCTGACCCTTAAGGCAGCATTATATTTTGATCTGCTCGGTGAGCAGAGTTAGAATTTGAGCAAGAGCCTTTAGCAGTGCTCTGATGCGTTACTGGACTTTCACGTTTCCCTCACAGTGAGTGTTTAGACCGCCTGCTGTGAAATAACTCAGACATAGGGAGATGCAAATTGCGTGGTTTCTGCTACGTGAGAAACCCAGAATATAAAGACATTCCAGGAGCACAATAAAAGAGACATATTGAGACACAGGGAGGTGTGTTTTGTGGACATGGGAAAGAGATCTCAAGAACTTGGAAATAAAAAGGGAAGCAGAAAAGTGCAAGGTGTCTTACGTTCCTACGCCAATTCCTCAAGACAAGTGCAATTCTTATGCACAGCAAGACTGTGTGCACAACAAAAAGAAGAAGAGGCCACACCAAGAAATTTAAAAACAGCTGTGGTCTTCCTTGGATTTCGAAGGGGTGTGTCTAGCAGTACTAATTTTCAGAGGTATTTTTGGGTCGAACACTGGTTTAGGGTCAAAATTCTATGTTGTCAGTATGAATGGGAGCTATCGCTCTGTCTCTGCCTCTGTCACTCTCTGTCTCTCTGTCTGTCTCTCTGTCTGTCTCTCTCTATGTGTCTCTCTGTCTCTCTCTGTCTCCCTATCTCTCTCTACCTCTATCTCTCTGTCTCTATCTCTCTGTCTCTCTGTCTCTGCCTCTCTGTCTTTGTCTCTCTGACTGTCCTTCTGTCTCTGTCTCTGTCTCTGCGTCTGCCTCTCTGTCTTTGTCTCTCTGACTGTCCTTCTGTCTCTGTCTCTGTCTGTCTCTGCCTCTCTGTGTCTCTCTGTCTCTCTCTGCCTCTATCTCTGTCTCTCTCACTCTGTCCTTCTGTCTCTGTCTCTCTGTCTCTGCCTCTGTCTGTCTGTGTCTGTCTCTCTGTCTCTCTTTATGTCTCTCTCTCTGTCTCCCTGTCTCTGTCTCTGTCTCTCTTTCCATCGATAAGCTCAGAGCTCCCATCTCCACCCAGTGTCTGAAGTTTTCACAAATCCTCTGCACATTCTTTCTGTGAGATGATATAAAACCACACAGCACTCACTGTCTGTGCTTTTGGCATTCAATTTCCTTAGCTTCCTTCTTCCAAAGCGCAAACAAAAATGGCACATAACTGAGTGACGCCTGCGTTCACGGCATGATAGAGAACCAGCTCCGAGCTTTAAGGACCCTCATTCCTGAGGTGATAGCTGCTCTTTTTCGTATCATGGCTTTCTTCTTCCCCTCAAGGGGCAAAATAATTATGCTCCGAGGAATTTTTACTGGCATCACACACATTGCAAACTTGTTTTTATTTCAACCATTTACAATGGATGCTGTATAATCATATTAAAATGTTTATAAGTCCACACTTATTTTCCATGTAGGGAAGGGGTTGGTGTGACCCAATTCATCTTACCCTTGGGTACGGAGAAAACATTATTAAATAAACATTATTTGTGAGTAGTCAAAACTCTGCAGGTATTAAATAAAGACACACCATGAAACTATCAAATTGAATTTTGGGAAAATTGAATCCCCTCCAGAATTGAAAACTGAAGATACCACAACCTGAGTTTACCAAGTGAGACACGAGTCATCAGCTTTCATAGCAGAAATATGCTTTATTTTATGGAAATAGAGTTCATGCTATATTACTTGCCATGGAATAGTTTTCTTATCTACACCACTGTGACCTCTGAGCTCAATTTATATCTTATACTGTGCTTAAATTCGACATAGGAAATACCTTGATTATCCTTATAAATACCTGTTACCTTTTCCTAATATTTTGAAGCAACACTGCTGTATTTATTCTTGGAAAACCAGGCTGGAATTCAAAAGCATACAAATAAGCCTGGAAATTAGGGGGAAATATTTGTGTAGGATAATGAAGCAATTTTAATTCTGCTAGTTATAATTAAGTCATTTCATTTAGGTTCTGCCTACTGCTATTTGAGTGCCTGATTTTATTAGCATTTGCTGGTACATTTATTTATACCCATTTTTTTAAAAAAAGAATGTAACTGTCACTAATGAAAAGAAGTATATCAATTATTTAAAATCCAGTTGGAATTTAATTGCCTTATTGATCAGAGCTAAATTTGGCTTCTCTTATTTCAACCTGGGGAGCTTCAAAGCTAGACATGGTAAACTAGTAAAGTAAGAGTACATGATAGAAAAGTAAATGCCAAGAAATACATAACTAGGATTCATTAATCAGGATAATTAATTAGATTCATTCATTAATTAATGGATTCATTAATAAGAGAAATGGGCTAATATTTTCCTAACTAATTCATCTTCCCACAGAGTTCAAAAAGTAGAGGTGAAGGCATTGAATTTTCCTTGCAAACTGCCATTTAATTCTTGAACTCCTTCTATTTAAATAAAACTTTCTGGGCCAGGGATGTAGCTCAGGGAACAGCGCCTACCTGGTAACTACATGGCCCTGAGTTCAATTCAGAGGTCCACCGCAGTATTAAGTAAATTATTAAGTATTCAGTATTCAGTAAATAAATAAATAAGTATTAAGTAAATAAATAAATAAATAAATAAAGCTTTCCCAATTCAATCTGGAAAACAAAATTCAAACATGCCATGTTCTTGCTGTAATCTTTTTTTTTTTACATTATCGAACTATATGATTCTTAAAGTAGCCTGTTTTATAAGTTAAAAATCAGTTCATGAGGAAAAGGGGGTGGGTATTCACTCAGTAAATGGAGATTTCTAAATGATGTCACAAAACAGTCAAGGTAATTGCCAATACCAAAACACACACAGGCTGGTCAGGTACAAAACATTCATAAACTTCCTGGATGCCAAGAGAAAGAAACATC
Organism: Hydrochoerus hydrochaeris; assembly: GCA_004027455.1. Taxonomy (NCBI): domain Eukaryota; kingdom Metazoa; phylum Chordata; class Mammalia; order Rodentia; family Hydrochaeridae; genus Hydrochoerus; species Hydrochoerus hydrochaeris. Next base: position 55,406 of record PVLA01009603.1, on the reverse strand, counting down.
AGTGTCAAGAAAGGCCCGCAGAGGTATTGCACAAACACTGAGCTTTCACATAAGCTGTTTTAGGACACTTTCTAATACACTACCATTAATATCAAAATTGATATCAACCTTGATTAATACCTTATGATATAATAAAATGTTAAATACGGTACAAGCTCTTGAGGAACAATTAAAATTGTGATGATCTATTCTCTGGGTCCAATATATGCGCTGAGGTTTCATGGTGACATTTTTAATAAAAACTCAGTCTGTAGTACCCTTTATTCACATTTTTCCATAATGTTTTATTGCTTTCAGTTTTAATCCAAATAATGCTCCTTTGTGACCCGATCTGGCAGCTTTACGTTTGCTACAAAGTCCTTTAGCTTATCTTGGCTTGGCTTGGCTTGGCTTGGCTTGGCTTGGCTTGGCTTGGCTTGGCTGTAGGGGTTACCTTAGCTCGAAAATGTTTAACAACAATATTTTTGGCATGTTCTCATCTGCTCTTTGTCAATGTGTTAACATTTTAACGTCTTGCTGGGTTTCCAGTACCTTAAGATGAGGTACTTGTTTTCCCGTTCTCCGGATTCATTTCTTTCAAGACATAAAAATATCACATAGAGACTTTCTCTACCCTTCCCCTTCTTCCGTTTTCCCAGCAGTGAACTCATCCAAGTGGTAAGAAAGGTCAATAAAGTCTGGGACGGGAAGTTCCTCTCCTCCAAATCAGGTCCTTGCTGACATTTTACTTGAAAGATCTGGAAACCACCGATTGCCTTCACATTATTCTGGTTTTGTCCACGGTACACAGGTTGGACCAGGGTGTGCTGATTCCATTCACACATTTGCATTTCCTAGGGTAACAGTCCCGACATCAAGGGAGCAAGGTCAAGTATGTTTGAAAAACTAAGCCTCACTGGAATCTTGCTTCTCTCTGTTTCTCTCTGTCTGTCTCTATCTCTCTCGCTCGCTCTCTTGCATCTTTCTATCTCTATCTCTATCATTTCTAGCTCTATCCCTCTCCTTGTCTCTCTCTGTCTCTGCCTGTCTTTCTGTCTTTCTATCTCTATCTCTATCATTTCTAGCTCTATTCTCCTTGTCTCTCTCTGTCTTTCCATCTCTCTCTGTCTTTCCATCTCTGTCTGTCTTTCCATCTCTATCATTTCTATCTCTGTCTCCTTGTCTCTCTCTCTGTCTCTGTATCTGTCTTTCTGTCTCTATCATTTCTATCTCTATCCCTCTCCTTGCCTCTCTCTGTGTCTCTGTCTGTCTCTCTCCCTCTGTCTCTCCATCTCTATCTCTGTCATTCCTATCTCTATCTCTCTCCCTGTCCCTGTCTCTCTGTTTCACTCTCTCACTCTCTGTCTTTTGAGCTCTATCTCTTATCATTTCTATCTCTCTCCCTGACTCTGTGTCTGTCTCTGTCTCTGTCCAGGTGGTTTATCCAATACACACTTCATCTACCCTTTACCCTCTCTCTTTGTTCTCCATGCTTGATTGTCACTGGCATCTAAATCTACACACTAAGCCTTCTACTCTACTAGTTCCTCAAGACCACCAAATTCCCTAGTAGCCTCTCTGACTGCACAGTGGATTTCTGTTCCTGTTCCTAAGTCTTTCAACCATTTAAATCCCTCTCCTGTTTTCTGCCTCCCAGAAACACCTTAGGGTTCATTTTTCACGTGCCTTCTTGTCCCCAGCTTGCAAGGTTGATCATGCTGTGTGATTTCCTCTGTGTCACCTCACACTGCCCCTAAAGTTGCGCTCTGACAGAGATGAGAGGCCCAAGCCTTCCAGGTATGGACTGAAAACTCTGGAAACCCTGAGCTCAAATAAGGCTCTTCTCTTTCAAGCTGTGAATGTTGGCTCTTGTCTGCCAGCAAGGACAACATGGTGAAGACACCACTGGGTATATTTTTAAACTTATTTTGAAAGGAAGACAAACCTAAGAATAAAGTAAATTCAGCTGGGCTCAGGGGCACAGGTTTATCACATCCAGTGCTTTGGGAGACTGAGGCAGAAGGATTACAAATTTGAGCTCAACCTAAGTAATGCTGTGACTTTGTGGGATTGTGTCAAAAAAAAAAGCTGAGACTATATCTCAGTGCAAAGACTCTGGGGTTAATTCCCAGTACCAGGGGAAAAAGAGTAAATTTAACATTGGGAAGAAATCTGGGAAAATAGGTCAGAGTGAAAACCCTATCCTGAGTCGCAGTGCTGCATATACAAAAAGAATAATTTTAGGGGCTGGGGATTTAGCTCAGTGGCCTACATGCCTGCCTGGCAAGTGCAAGATTGTGAGTTTGATCCTCAGTACAAAAAAAAAAAGTAGAAGAATTCCAACTCCAATAATGAGTGCCTGAAACATATTTAGGCATGGTATACACTGTGCTAATGCAAAAAGAGAATATTTGTCCTGTACTGACTTTTATTCAAACCACAAAGTAATTTTTACATCAAAATTAAAGTACTACTCTGTCATAAAGAAGGATAGTTTTGAATTTTGAGAAACCCAAAATTCAGATAGTAGCATATAGAGAGACAGGTCTTTCCCAAGGGGGTAAATGTTTGAGAAATGGAGGAAGGGAAAGAAAGGGAAGGGAAGGAAAAAGAATTGATGAAAAATTGAGATTTTCTATATCCAGGTACCAACTCCTTACAAAGTAAGTAAACATTATGTACCACAATCATGGGCTAATAAAAAATATAGTCAAAATTCTAAAGTATTGGAGAAAGGTGGAGTAAATAGGATATAAAGCTTTCATCTTATTTATGGGTAACAAATAGATTCTATTTGGTGTAGAACAGGAAAGAACACTGCATAAATATTTAAGACCATCTTAAGTAGTTAAATACAAAACCAGATACCTTGATTATAGACCACATGTGCATTCATATGGGTTAATTTAATGCAGGTAACAATATACATTAGTAAGTAGAGTGCTACAGGTATGAAAATATCTCAAGTATCATCTCATGCATGGAGGAATGAGTACATTGTGGTGAATCTATACCGTGATATCCTACATATCTAGTGAAATGTAATCAATTGCTCATTTATATAACTGCCTGAACTATGAACTACATAAGTAAGTTCAAGGCAAGTCTATACTACATAGAGAGACCTTGAGTCAAACAGAACAAAACAAAACCAAAAACCAACCAACCAGCCAAAAAAAGATAGGGCATTGATACACAAAGGAGTCTACCCTTCCATGAAGCATGATAAACTTCAGTCATTCATAGGGGAATAGATGTTCCTTGATACCATAATGATAAGTGAAATAAATCAGACATACACACCTAAATACCACATGGTTTCTCCTATATAAGGACTAAAACTGTAAATACAGTCTATGGAAATAGATCTTTCTCAAGGAGGAAGGGAATCAAGAGAAGGATGGAGGAGGAAATGAGGGTAGGGAGATGGGAAGAAATTAAAAAAAAACTAAGATGTGTTATGTACACAAGGATTGAAAATATTGTGAACTGAAAACATACACTGAACAGAAAAAGATAAAACAGAAGAACAGTCAGCTATGGTAGCCCATGCCTGTAATGCTAGCAGTCGGGAGGCTGAAGAGGGTGAATTGCTGTGAGTTTGAAGCCAGGCTGGACTACACAGTCAGTTCAAGACTAGCCTCCTCTTCATATTAAGACCCTGTCTCAAAAAAAAACAAAACAAAACAGCTGTAACAGCAATGATAAAACAAACATCACAATGAATTCAATCCATCTAAACAAACAGCCAGATTTCTAGGCTCGTAGCCATAGGTCAGTAAATACAAATATATCTTCTTCCTATTAACCATGGCATGTCTATTATTAATGTAGGAACAACAATATTATTCTTGGTAGTGTCATTACTATCACTGTTCCAAACTTTCATGATGATATCAGCAACATCACAATTATTGATAAGATCCTTGCATGATTCTTTTTTATCTCAATGGAATCCTTGACCTGGCTGGAGTCACCCATGAACCCCCAACTTCCTCTGTATTTTATGTTCCTCTTTCATGGAGATCAGATATAAAGATCACCTGACCAATGTTATCATGCATGAGACCATACCCCAGAAAAGAAGGACTTTTAGCACTGTCTGGGTGAGGGACAGGCACATGAGTCCATGACTAAGAGGGTATAGACTAGACATACAACCTGTAAGATGTATAAACTCAGGCCAGGGGAGACAGAGGTTCCAGCCTCCAGGGAGAGCAATCAGGACAGAGGGCTGCAGCTTTCAGAGGCAGATGGATCTGGAAAGTGCTGGTATCAAGTTAGGTAGTCTTACTGAAACACCTCCGCTACCCAGGTCTCTGTCTGCATACAGCAGAATGGTTTGATTGCTTTCTCCACCTACCAAGTGAGCAAGCAAATACCTCACCGTGGGTGTTTGCCACTGTCTAGGGTATATGGACAGAGCAGCCTCTGAAGCAGGGCAGGGTACCTTACAAAGCCACAGGCCATGGTAATGTGTGAAAACATTGTGCCTTGCATATGTAATGTTTTCGAATTGTCAGTTTGCATGCCTGTCTGTCTAAGCGTCTCAGAAAAGGTAGTTTACATGTCACTGTTTCTTGCAATCTATCCATCTTTCAAGGGCCTGCGGGAATTGTTCAGAGTTCTATTGGTCCTTTGCCTCTTTGGAACCATGTAGAACATACCCCTATCATAGATAATGATAAACCTAAAAGCATTTGTCCATCACTGGTTCAAAGATGATTCAAAATCCTTCCTTCTGGAAACTAGTAGAACAGTTTGTACTGTATTTTTCATATTCAAGAGCAAGCTGCTTTGGTTCATTAACTGAAAACTCACACCCTCTTCCTCACAATAGCAATACTGTCACCTTGGGCTGTGGAGGGTAGGGGGGTGGATTTTGAAGCCCAGAGGTATCTCAGAATTAGTTTGACAATATCTGAAAGAGGTTACATTCTGAAAAGCAAAATGGCTTCTGATTTGCTAAGACCAATGCTATAACCCATGAGAATCAATTTCCGTGTGACCATTAATCTCTTTCTCTCTTTCTTTCTTTCTTTCTTTCTTTCTTTCTTTCTTTCTTTCTCTTTCTCTCTTTCTTCTCTCTTTTTGGTTGGTTTGTTTAGAATTCTCAATGTAATGAGCTTATGCTAAACTGCGAGGAAGTAGGTATTGTTCTCTGAACGGTAATTCCATAAGCAGCTTACTCTTCATATCTTGGCTTCTGGGGTATTTAGGGAGCATAATGACTGCTGAGATATGTGTAGTCCAGAAAAGTGTTGAGAATGTAAATCAGAACGAGAGAAGAAACTTTTATCAAAGATTTCCACAAGCAGAGAAATACATATATGAATTATTGTACAGCACAGGCAGGCCACATTCCACCTTGAGGATCAGTGTATGAGCAGACGAGAGATATTGCTGGCCACAGTAATGAAACCGTTGCAATTAATAAGGGGAAAAATGCATGGGAGCAATTACAATCCATTTCTCTGCTTTCTCCAACAAACAAACAGAAAAGACAAAGAAGCAATGTAGATTCTGTATAGTGTAAGAAAGTTAAAGGAATGATACCTTCAAAAATAAATGTTGGCTTTTTCTCTGTTCTCAGTGAAGCAAATAATTAACTGAAGAGGATTTGTAACAATTGGAAACAACAGAACCAAGCTATGTCACTGATATTATCATGGAAGTATTCTCAGAACTCACTGAGATTCTTCTCCATGACAAAATACCCAAGAACGCATAAAGAGTACAGGCGAATGTTAGCTTATGGTTTCAGAGGATTCAGTCCATGGATGCTGGCTGTCAGGAAGAAATATGGCAGAAAGCTGTGGTAGAGAAAAGATGTTCACCCTAGGGTACCCAGGAAGTAGAAAGGGGTGCATTTCCAGAGATGAAGGGTCAGAGAACTGGCTCAGTTCTAAAGGTCACACTTAGGTAGCACAATCCCTAGAGCTAGAACCAACCTCCTATTTTCATCTACTTCCAAAAATGACATTCAGTTATGAATTCAGTTCATCAGCACTCAAGATCTTTTCACTTTAAAAATACCTGCCTTGGAACATATCAATATTTTAGTGTACATTTTGGACATAAATCATCACATTGTTCTAAGGGAGGAAGGAGAAGCAAGAGAGACAGAGAGAGACAGAGACAGAGAGAAAAAAGGTTTACATTTTTGTTGAATACTAAATTATCATGTCCAAACTATACACTGCCAATCTGCTTTGGAAAAAAGAAAAATACCAAACAGTTTCACTCCATAACTTTCCCCATTTTTTGAAAAAGATTGAAGCTGTTTAATATGTGCCTGGACTTTTTCAAATAATGTAATTACTTTATGCATGTTTGATTATCTTCTATTAAAAAGAAAAAAAAAACAAGTATTTTGGCAAGGTAAAATAATTTTTGGCTTATTTGTAAGTGAAACACATTTATGCATATTCAAGGGCTACAATTAGATGTTTTCATGCATGTTGAAAACATTCTATAATGATCAAATCAGGATAAGATAGCATATTTTCACCTCAAATGTTTATCATGTCTCTGTTATGAAAACATTCAAAATTCTGTTGTTTAAATAAGCACTTTGTTTAAATATGCTCATTGTCTAGAAATTACTTATTCTTTGTCATTATTCCTGTGGAGTCATTCAAAAACCTCTTCCCTTCTGCCCTTCTTCCTACCCTGCCTGTCTTCTGAAGACTCTCATTCTCTCCTCAACTTCTGTGAATACAGGTTTTGTTTTTCTAACTTTCTACATGTAGATTAGATAATATTGTGTTTGTGCTTCCATGCCTCGTTTATTTCTTTCACCATACTTGCTTCTAGATTCATATATGTCAGATGACAGAATTTCATTCATTTTTAGGGCTTAATTGTATTGCATTTTGTGTGCATACATCATGGATTTCTTTACCGGTTTCAAAGCTAAAGTGAAATTGCATCTCCAAGAGAGTCATAATAGGACTCAATGTAGTATTGGGTCATTTCTGGAGGCACTTATTCATAGGAGAATTCAGTAAATCTAAGAGGATTATTTGTATTATTCGGTGTAGTTATTTGATGCTTTTTGTTTTTTATTCTAGTGATTGAGACAAAGAACTTGTGTGTGAAAAGCAAGTGCTTTACCAATGGGCAATACTCCAGTCCATGTTTTTTCTTTAATTTGTAAACTCTGTGAGCCTTATGCCCCTAAAATAATGTTTATAATTTATGAACTTCTCCAGCTAAGTGATGTTACATATAACTTGCATGTTCTTAGTAAAATCAAAATGACAAAAGCAATCACAGGGACTGAGAGTCAGAGATCTCCAACAGAAATAGAATGAATTGAAGCTGTGACCCAGGAATTTTTCTTCATCTTCCTACAATAAACACAGGTCTTTATCAGGTTTAGGAAGAGCTTCAAGATTTCCGTTGTTTTTTGTGTGTAAGAAACGTCCCACAGGTAGATGTGAAGGTCTGTGTCAGGGACGTGTCATTTTTCAGAAGAAATTTGTGCCAAAGAATCTGTACCCACCTAGCTAAAATATTTGCTTGGGAATTAGTTTTGCAAGCTGTCTTAGTTACTCTTTTCTCATTGATGGGACAAAATACCTGATGCCCACAGTTAAGGAAGGAAAGTTTTATTTCTTACAGATCTTAGAGGTTTCAGTCCACACTCACTTGGCTCCAAGCAGAGTGGCACGGTGAGGCCACAGTTCATGGTGGCTGCAAATAGCAAGGTGGAAACCAGTGAGACAAAGAGAGGGAAAACTTTTTCCTACCCTTACATCGTATCCTGGTTTCACCCATGAGCGGGTATAGCACTCACACAACCAATCCAAGCTCTAGACAATGAACCAATCACAAATGGTAGATTTGGTTGAGTCCATAATTGTATGAGGCTTGAAGGCCACTGACATAAACCATGACACAAGCTCACAGTGTAGACATGGGGAAAACAGGTGATTTGGGGTATTCTGTGACCCAGATTACAACACTTGGAATAATGATCTCATTTCCATGGATAGTATGTAGTCTGTGCCTGCAGTATCAGCCTTCACAGGAAAAATAAAAACTATGTCCAAGCTCTTTAAGAATATTATACAAGTATTGTTCTAAGATACATCTATGATACGAGTCTTTGAGATTTCATCATGCATTTGATTTTTACATTGACTTTGAGTGCTGTTACTGTTATTTTATTAAGGCTAATATTTTACTGAAAATCACTTTAAAGTGATACAGGTAATTGCATATTCGTTTACCAAATTCATGTTTTAAATTCCTAATACTTGAGGCAACATTACAACATATTGGGACACTGGTAGGTGCTGAGGTTTTGACGATGGAATCTCTTTGATAGGGAAAGTGTCCTCATTACAAAGATCCTGAGAGAGCTCTGCCCTTTGCAATATATGAAGACACTCCCAGAAGGAGCCACGTATGACCCAGGAAGCAGCCTCACCAGACACTGGCTCTGCCACACCTGGACCTTGGACTTTATCCTCCAGAACTAACAAAAACATATGTCTGGTGTCCTGTAAGACACGTGTTCAGTGATAATTCGTCATAACAACATGAAGGATTTCTGGGACTATAATCATAATTACTTTTAACTACTGTTTCTATAGCTGAGAACTAGAACTTATATGATGACTCAGCTGATATAATCTACGTTTTCTTAGGGTTCTTCAAGAACCCCAAAGCCAAAGACAACATCAGATTAGAAATATGTCCAAATCTGAATGTGGAATATCAATAGTGCTTTAAATCACACTGTACAGCCAAGTGCCTACCTCAATCTAAAATCCTGAAATCACCATGCTACTAAAATGTACAGAGGAAAATAACTGTAGCTATGAGACATTTAATAAATCCATAAAATTATAGCATTTCTATAAGTTTCAGGCAAAGGCATGCAAAAATAGAAAACATTGAAAATAGCTCTGCTTTCTCAGTTCTGTTTTACTTTATTCTGCATGAAATATTCTATTTTAGTAAGTATCTGAAAATGTATAAGACAGCTATGTTGTCTAATCTTTAGTTTAGAGACACAGGAAGATGGAGAATTATAAGGAACCACCTACAATCACATGTAGACATGCACATCATTCACCAATACTTAAAATATTCCAAGGATGACTGTGTGTTTGATGGAATTTCAATTTTTATTAGAATTTATGAGAAAGCAATTTTAAAACAGTGGTTTCCCATGGATAAAAATCACGTTTTTGGTGCAATAAAAGACTGAAGCAAAAATTTGCTTAGCTTTACATAAATGAAAACCTAATAGTAGGAACAAATATTTTATAGTAGCTTTCCTACTAATTGCACACCTAACTGTAAATTTCATTCACAGTCTGTGTTGCATGAGTTATAGAAATAGTATTTGTCACTACTTCTGCATACTATAAAATTATTATTATCCATCTGCTCACAACATCTGCAGTAGCAATGTGCTGTCTTCACAAAGTCTGTTCTTTTAGATATCTAAGGAACATTCCAGAGAACATTCTTTTAAAGGGCTCAAATTCAGTAAATTTTTTGAATCCATGCCTGGCATTGTTTTTAGTAAAGACAAATGACCATTTGCAAAGGACTTATGTGACAATATTTTGCATTCACCTTGTGGGTTTCATGGAATTCCCAGTCTGAAGTTGAATGTGAAATACTTTTTCATTGAGTTTCACCAAGTCTGATTCCCTGAAGTTTATACTGACACTTACATAGCCAATTACGTTGTGTCTTTTCTTTGATGCTCATTTTATGTTTCATTTGACCTTGATTCACATTGAGCATCTGTGTGGATGGAAGTCATTTCATCCAAATGCACATTTCCCAACAAGTATTATTTAGAAAAAAAAGAGGATTGGATTTTAACCTTGTAGTAGATATTTAAATTCTCCACATTTCATTTATTTCTCCTTCTGGACAGTAAGCATGCCTGCACTTGATCATGAGATTTTGTTTCTTTCATTAACATAGATTTGTTTTTGAGAGGACATTAGGTTCATTATAAAATGTCACACAAAATCTAGAGATTTCCCAAATGCCTTTCACGCCCAGACATGCACAGCAAGCTTATTACCAACATACTTTTCCAGAGTGGTGTATTTCTTACAACTGATGACTTTTTTTGGTTATGACTAGATTGGCACCTTTTTTTTTTTTTTACTTTATTTTTTGAATTTTTTATGAGGATATCTTCATCACACATAATAACCTGTTGTATCTGATTTGCACCTCAGGCCAAGCACTATGTAAATATTTATCCTACTTTTGTGGGAATTTATTTTGTGGGGAAGGGAAGGTGAAGTACCAGAAATGTACTAAAACACAATTATGGACCAAGTAATGGCGTTTTGGCCAGTGGCAAAACATACGTACAATCCTGTTCCCAGAACACTGTAGCAATTTGAATGTTGCAAATGTGCTAATTTACACTCCGTGCCATACAGAAAGAACAAAATCCTCTAACAATGCATTCATTCCTCCGGAAGTGGCCTGCCCTTTAAGGAACACACAACTGGATTCGAATTTTATTGGCATAACCTTTGCTACAGAGAGTGTTTTTTTCATGTTTGCTATGTTGCATATCACTGTCTTCAAAGTAATTGCTCAGATTACCAGAAATAAGCATGAAAAACTGATCAAACATGAAAGCACAAACCATTCTTTTTGATGAATTTATAGAGATTAGAAGCATAATTATCTCTAAAATGGTGACATATTGTGTCAAATTGAGCTCTTTAGAAGTTTGTCTAAGAGACTCAATAAGGAGCCAGGGTCCTTACTTTGTAAACATCCTCATTCTGTGCAAGAGGAGGGCACAGAGATTTTGTGATTGTTACGCCCACCCTTGAGGAGTGGTGGTGGCGGATGTGTATAATATAAGGGATAAACAAAGACTTGCTTTGCCCCCCACTTGCTCTGGCTGTTTTTGCTGGCTGCGGCCTTGAAGTGTTGCCCCAGTGCCATGCCACCCTGCCTAGGAGCCAGCTGATTCTGAACTGAAACCTCCACAAATAGTGAGCTAAATAAATCCGCCCTTCCTTCATTTTGGGTGTTGGGTATTTTGGCCCAGCAACAAGAGAAAAGTAGACAAGACTATATATATTTTATATTTTACTAGGTAGTATAGTCTGGTGTTAAATTCACTCTGTAAGCCAAGGTGGCCTTGAACTCTCAGCAATTTTCTTGTGTCAGCTTCCTGAGAATTTATGTTACATGCATGGGCTGCCATGCTCAGCTAGGATAGTTACGAATATTTCTATTTAAGGACACTGTTTGAAACTAAAAAAAAATCACATCATTTTGTCATGTGCCACATTTTTCTTTTCTTTTTAGATGACCTTTTGCTAAGTGGCTCTAGCTAGAACTGAATTGAAGGCTTTTTACCTCAGGCTTCTATTTACCCAAACCTATAGGCCTTTTCAAACCAATTTCTTACACTTCTGAGTCTAGATTATCTTCTCGTATTTTATATTGCTAATTTACCTGTATTAAACCAAGCACTCAGAGGGCATTTTCCTGGTACACGTTTTGCAAGTCAGATAGCAGTTTCAGCCCTCCAAACTTTCAAAAATAGACTTCAAAAGTTGCATCAGTGTTTATGAATGTAAATGACCATCTATGTGCAAAGAAAGAGAGAATTTATAGTTTGTTCTCTATATAATTTAGCTCTAAATTCATGCATTAAAAATAATTGAAAGATAAACTCTTGAGGATATGGCTACAGCTGGGTGTGACGAGTTGGCCACTGTCTCCATGGCTGCCACTTCATGGAGACAACACAGTGTCCTGTCACATGGATCGACTTTTTGTCTTGTCATTAGCCTTCATCCAATATAGTATACAAGAGGTGATGAAAACATATGGTGAATGTGTAAGCGTAAAATGTGGCACAAAAGGACAAGGCACACGGCCATGAATCACAATCTGAATCCTCCTTCTTGCTTTGCACCCACATATCCCACTTTGGCATGCTATTTTCTGCAGCAGCTCGGCAAGTCCTCCTTCTCAGAGGTCTTTATGAGTTGGGATTAAAAAAAAATACAGAAAGTGTCGATGGTGAGTGACACCCAATGGTAAGAAAGTTCATACAAGCATGAGGCGGGGTCCTCGGCCACCGCACCCACTACATCTGGCACCGCGTGACTGCCAGCTCTGCTCCAAAGTCAAAGTAACCTTGAAAGGTCAACATTTTGAATGCATTCAAGACACTGAAGCAGTCAAAAGAGCATATCAGAGGACACTCAGGAAAGAGAACTTTCAGAGTTGCTTTGCCAAGAGGCAAGAATCACTGCTGCAAGGAAGGAGCAGGATTTTGAAGGACATTTCATAGCAATTTTTCTTACTTTTTTATTTATTTTTGAACACCAAGTACATTTATTAGAAAATAAGAAAGCCATGATATACCCTCATCTTTCCTTATGAAATTAAAAAAAAAATAAAAGACAGAATAAAACCAAAAATGATTAGAGGAAAATAATGAAGATCAGAAAGCACAATCCTCTTATGAAATTTAAAAAAAAAAGACAATAAAACCAAAAATGATTAGAGGAAAATAATAAAGACCAGAAAGCACAATCCTCTTATGAAATTTAAAAAAAAAAGACAATAAAACCAAAAATGATTAGAGGAAAATAATAAAGACCAGAAAGCACAATCCCCTTATGAAATTAGAACAAAATACAATAAAACAAAAAATGATCAGAGCAAAACACTAAAGATCAGAAAGCACAATCCCTTCCCATTTTTCATAAAGATAAACACTTTGATTCTTACATTTCTGCAAAAATACAAAAGACTCAGAGAAGTCTAAATAACTTTGATAAAGGAGCAAAAGGAGAACTCCAGCGCTCCCCATTCTGTGACTTATCACAAAGTCACACCAATTGTGACAAAATGGTATTGATACCAAGATAGACAACCACCAAAGTACCCACATAACACAACATTGATTGCTGGCAAAGCTGCAAAAGCCATTAAGTGGAGAAAGGATTGTACCTCAATAAATACACTGGAACACCTGGATATCCACACAGTAATGTTTCTTTTACCATCATTTTTTTAAATTAAGGACTCACTGTATTTTGTAATCACATATATTATAATAACAATACAGCCTTTACATTAACTTTGATGTTATAAATAATCCAGAGATGATTTAAAGTAGATGGGATGGTGGGTATAATTTAGGGTATGATTTATTTATATGCAAATACTACACCACTGTGAATAATAAGAGACTTGGGGATCCGATGAGTTTAGTATCCACATACATAGCCTAGGGAAGCAGTCGGAATAAAGGTTTTGTAGATACCAAACGGTAGACCATATTGTTCTACCATATCCCTATCATACAACCTAGGGCAGAATGATTCACCACAGGAGGGTATTCCAGGGGGCACAATCAGATGGAAGAAAAAGACACTTCCCAATATTTATGCTAATTTTCTGCAGTGAAAGAACTCAAGTGGATGTGTTGGACCAACTTCAGAGTGAGGTCTCCAAGGATAGAGCTTTCAGGGGTCTGCCCTGAGCTGAGCGTGTGGGCTTGCTGTGCTGCTGTGGGTGAGGTCTGTATCATCCGACACGTCATGTAGACATCACACGGTCCTGCCAGGGAGGAGGGTTGCGTTATTGAACATATTTCTCCCTCATTTATAATCTTATGGTCACATCGCTTGTCTGAGAGCATTTGACTCTGGGTGGAAAATAAGTTTTGCCAACAATTAACACGAAGAGAGGAGATGAGACATCGTTGGGTTAACAGCTCAGCCAATATGATCAGAAAGTAAAATAGCATCGAAAGAAACATTGGCCATAAGGAGGAGGGAAGGGAGGACAATCTCGGGGATTGTTGGTCCACAAAGACAAATTTATATCTCACTATCGTGAAAAGGCACTGGTGAAACACCCTGTACTTCTGGGGCCATATGCTTTGCAACATCTTTGTACAAGCATGCAGAACTTAGTTGTCTATATCTCTCTGGTCAAGATGGTATCTAAACCAGGTGGACTGTGACTGACATAATTCCCTAAAGATATGCTTCCTCTTATCATCTTCTCCTTTCCTAATAACCCTTTCTTCAGGCTTAGGGAGTTAACAGTTGAGCCATCTCTAACTTTGGATTCGAGAACATATCAGGAAGGAGCGTGAAGAGAAACAAATACCAAGAAGACCACTTGAAGAAAGCCACTATCTTGGAATCGAACTTCAGGTCTTCTCTTGTCTTCTCCATCACTAAATTCAGGAGGAATGATTTTCCATTTTGTGTGAGACACATGAGCTCAGTACCTTTTTGTTCCAAATTAATAATAATCTATGGAAGCATTAAAACCCATCAACATGCAAATGGACGTGAATGGAAGTTGATTCAATCAACAAATTCATGCTATCAAATTATTTTATTCACTAAAAGCTTTTATTAACGTGATTTTACCAAGTGCACAATTAACATAAATGCCCTTTTTGAGGCATCTTGACTGTTCTCTGGAGTGTCATCTGGAAATAAATGAAATGGCTGAAATGCTGGATTTAATATTTTTCTTGCTAATTTTGGGTTAGAACGAGGGCCAACGAAAGAAGCACCATGGTACACACATTTCCGTAATTGCCACTTGCAAAGGTGAAAATTATAAACAAAGCCTAAAACCACTTAACACTAAATAGGAAAACATTGGTAAGTAGGAAGTAGAATCATTTGCTGTTACCTTAAATACAGTCATTGCCAATGGCCTAACTGAATACTTTCCCTCTCTGTTCAGGGCAAATTTTATGCATGAGCTAAAAATGATGATCAGATTTTTTTTATCTTAGCAAATATAATGCAAATATTATTATTTAACGTATTTCCACATTCACTGCATGTTTAGTGAGTATGCAGGGTAGCCAGTTTCAAATGAGAGAAGCAACCGTCTAAAGCTTTAATTGCATTCAATTATTAAATAAAATAGGATTTTTAAAAAGATTATCCATGTTTTTGCCTGTGGTCTTCTGTGTCTATCCTGAGGATGCGTGCATCCTTCCAGTTAGAAGAAGAAAATAAATTTGGGATAATTTTATTCAGTGATATAACTATTTAGGGAATTATACCACAAGGTTCTCAATTTTAACAATTGTAATTATGCTTTATTTCAAGTTGTTTATATCTTTTTTCTTTCATGTTAATCTGTTTTGCCTAAATTCATGCATATTAGACATTGAAAGTTATCAGTCATGGTGATTTTGCTTCCACACAAATATCCTCCTTCAAATGGCAGGAAGAAATGAATTCATGTTTGCTCATTTAAAAATGAATGTCTTGGTCCACACCAAATAAATGGCATGATGCCATGACATGTTGTTGCGCTCCTGTAATCCCAGCACTTGGGAGGTTGAGACAGGTGGATCTTTGCAAGTTCGAGCCCAGCCTTGGCTACAAAGTGAGCCCAAGGCCAGCCTGAACCCTATAGTGAGACCCTGTCTTAAAAAGACAAAAAAAAAAAGTGTCATGAGAATCATACAAGGCTCTTTATGTAAAGCTTTATTTCTTTTGATTTTGTGGCTTTTTTGGTACCTAAGCCGGTGGCATGTTTTTATTCAAATGTTATACTTCCTTATGAAGAAACACATACTCAAATATTTGAGTGAGTGTGTGTGTGTGTTTACATGTGCTCTTGTGCCTTTATTTATACACAACATAATTCACTTAAAATTATCACTTAGCTGTGAAGCACAGACTTCAAACTTGTGTACAAAAACGGATGCACCTTTATACCTTAGGAACATGTAAAAAGAAACCTAAGGTGCAAATCATTTAAGGAACAAAGGTAAAGATAGAACATAGGAAATGGGGGTAGATCTTTTGGACATAGTAATGGGATTTGAGGAGAGATAGCGAAGAGAGGATTAAAAACAATGTGCTAGGTATATGTCCCAGTTGCCCGAGTTGAATCAATTTATTGCTGATTGCAAATACATATTAATAAAAAACTTTTCTAATATAAAAAGGAGGGAGTCTTATCTACAGCTCTATCCTATGTCAATAAAATGTGGAAAGTTTCAGGCTGTGGATATAGCTCATCACTAGAGTATTTGCCTAGCATGAGTGAGATCCTGGATTCTATTAACACTGCAGAAAAAGATAGGTTAAAGTTTACTGCTAGTATAAACAGCTACTCAACTTTGGTTGGTGTTTTCAATCGTCTGTTTTTCCTTAACGTGGCTACTGAAATTGCAATGGGAAATACCAGCCTGTCAGAGATATAATTATGATTTTATAGCTATCACCTCTTGAGGAGTTTATTTGTGTTAGTTCATGCCGGAGGTGAAGAACGTTTATGTTCCTTTTGAGGAGTTGGTACATGGATCTAACAAAATTAAATTCAGTTTTCCATCCCCTTCCAATTCTTCCCCTGCCTTTACCATCTAAGAAAGGTCTATCTCTCTGATTCCAGTTATCTATATTTTATTTTGCTCTTCATTTATACTTTGGGCTTCTCAGATAAGACCAAGCCTTTGATATTGAAGCTCACATGTCTGATTGAATTCACTTAGCATTATAGTCTCAAGGTGCACCCGTTTTCTTACAAATGACTCAAGTCTATCCTTCTTTATGGGTGAGTAGTACTCCATTGTGTGTGAATACATTTTCCTTATTCATTCACTTGATCATGGACATATGGCAGCTTCCACAAGTTAGGTCTTAGGAATTATGCTGTTATAAACATGGATAGGCATGTATCACCCTAATATGATGCCTTTGATCCTTGTGGAATTACACACCACACAATATTTTCTGCTGAAAATAATACCATATGCCAACTGGTGGTTCCCTCTTGGTTCTCAGTCTTTCATTACTGTTTCATCTCATCGTAACCTCTTTCTGGTGAAATCCCACTATGGGGCTTGAAGTCCTTTAGAGAAATGAAATGTGACATGTGATGGTGTGATAGGTTTCTATTCGATCTCGTGGGAACACAGATGGGTTTAGAGCTGGTTCTGTTAACTGCTAAGGACTTGTTTGTTTCTTTCCTGTTCAGCCCTTCTGATACAAGAGCAGTCAGGGTCTCATAAAGTCACTTAAAATGTCGATTAGCTCTGTTGGAAGGCAGAGTCACTTCTGCATTTCAGGACTCATCACAGCTACGCAGGAAGGACTTTGCTAGGATTCTGACGCTCTACCCCAGGACTGTCTGAACTCTCAGCACTGAGACACTAATGACACCTGGAGTTTTTCAGAATGGTCAAATATATCGTTGAACCTTTTGGTGGCTCCAGAATTCTTTACCATCTTGGTTTCTCTCAGACACTTCCATGATGAAGGTTTTTACTCTTCTGCTTAGAGAGCAATTTTTGGTAATTCTAGGCTTTGCACAAAAAAAAAAACTAAACAAATATATCAATAAAAATATAAATAAAAACCAAATGGGGGTACTTTGACCAAAACTTCATGTTCCTAGGGCAGACGATCTGAGCTCCTTTTCCAAGTGGTAGTAAATAAAACCGTTTTATTAATACTTATAGTGTTCCACCAACCTCTGGATTTAATTACTTTTCTAACTTTGCCTACACTCAGATTTGCCTTCCTGGACATTAAAACTGACAACCTGTATGTACCACTGGTGTTTTTCCCACTGGTTGCTGTGGTTTGAAATTGGGTAGAAGCACACCCTGATCGATTCCAGAAGTTAACAACAGACAGTGTTCAATTTGTTAGTCTCCAGCCGGGCGTGGTGGCTCACTCCTGTAATCCCAGCACTGGAGAGGCTGTGGCAGGTGGTTCATCGGAAGTTTGAGACCAGCCTGGGCTACAAAGTGAGCTCAAGGCCAGCCTAAACTGCATAGTAAGACCCTGTCTCAAAAAGACAAAAACAATTTCATCATCAAAACAAAGCAAATGTTAAATGCTTTAAGCTTATTTCTTCGCCTGAAAACTCAGTAAATAAACTACATATTTTGAGTTCCCAAGCTACTTTAATCCAATGAGAAGCATTAGAACAAATTTTCTTGGCAGTAGATAGATACCCAACAATTTTTGTTTGAGCATTCATATTTGTTTTCCTCCTTTTTACCATCAGTATTTTTCTATCTCTGCCTCCATCTCTTTTTCCCTGTGTCTTTCTGTCTCACTCTTACATACACCCTTTTCTAGCTACGTAAAATTAAAAGAAAATTATTTAATGCTGAGAGAATTTCTTGGAAAGCGATACGGTCTACAGAAAAGGCACAATAAATACTACCATCATTAGGAATAGGGTAACAAGATACTTGAGTGGTACTTTCTTGTGGACAGAACTCGGTAATGAGGCAAAAACTTGATTAGTGCAGTTAGAAAAATCAAAATAATTCATATCTGTATTACAGAATATAGTGAGGGTAAAACATAAGAATAGATACAGGCATCTCTACTTTCAATATCTACATGAATTGAGATGTTCAATTTATTTACATGTGTAGTGAGTAACTTCAGTTCCTTTATAAAAGCTCATGCAAAATAGAAAATAACAGTCCTTCATGGCCTGTAAAATTTCACAATTGTTGTGTTTATTAATATTTAAACTACCACTCAGCTTTTACTTGTTTGGATTCTGTGCCATATAATTTCTGCAAATTGAAATGAGCGGCATTTGAAGTGATGGTTACAGGACAAATTGAAGACACGGGTTAGATAATATATATTCATAGACACGTTCCTGCACAGTTCTTTTTTTTTTCTTTTCTTTCTGTACTTTTGATAAGCATATGACAGCTGTTTCACATAAAATTTAACAGACCAAAACTCAATGCAGGATCCAGATTTTCCATTTGAGGGAACAATTGGTTCATTTCAGTTACGTGCGTTGTGCTGTGAAAGGAATATGAATATTCTCAGTAGAAAAATGGAACTGCCCCTGCTAAAGGGTAACAAGAAAGAACTGAATACATAAAGTTAGCAGTTTGGGAAGAAAGGATTCTTAGTGCAGGATGGTCTGACTGCAGTTACCACAAAATATCTTCTAGTCACACGAGCATGAACAGAAATCAATTTAACTACCAGAAACGTATTTCTAACATCCTGGAAACAGTTCAAACTCAGATGTCATTCTCGCTATTAATCTTTGTGAGTAAGCATTATTATTCAAAAATATCTGATGTGACTCTGCCTATTGCCTATTGACAACCTTCCCCCATCTCGAACTTTTCCTTTTTTATTTAGTTTTGTTTTGTTTTAAAGAGAATAAAACAAAAGAGGACAGATCTAAGCAGATCAGAACAGAACGATATAGCAACACAGCACTTCACAACAAGACAATTGGATATTAACAGCAGCTATCATAATGTCTCTTTCTTTGAAATAGCTGAGCTTAGCTTTACACACAATAATGTCAAACATAACAAAGTAGAATAAAACCACTCAAGAGAATAAAAGTATTGCAAGGCATTCTGAACCAAAGAACAGAATATGAACAACGGCTACTATATTATCTCATTTTCCATAAAAAATTTGTTTTTACTATCATACATATTAAAACCCAATAAGACACAATGTGATAGAACCAATGGTATAGAATGTGATAGAACCAAATGGTATAGAACCAATGTGATAGAGCCAATAGAAAAACCAAAGCATGGTAGGACTTCAGAGCAAGATGGTATTAAATCAACACTGGCTGCCATATGGTCTTGTCTTCATAGTAACCATTCATACCATCACATATATTAAGATCAAACAAAACAGAATAAAGCTATTCCAACCAATGAATGAAAAAATAAGACTTCAAAGCAGTACAATGGTGAACCATGATTCCCATCAAATCTTATGTACACTTACCACGTCTTACACTAGGGAGACTACATGGCATTTATACATGTGCATCTCGAACTTTTCAAATAAGCCTGGAGTTTCCTATGGTAAATGTCTTCCCTTAGCAATGTCGGTCCCATCCGACAGCTGTTCCTAAGTACACATCAATAGTCTTAAGATTCCTCCCCTCTCCCAATTCACTTGCTTTTGATTTAGAGCATGATGATAACAAGAGTATATAAAATTAAAACATCCTATTGAAAATAAATTATCATTTGAAGATGAAAGTGCGTAAAGTACAAAGGATCCATATCGAAAACCATCCAGAAACCTGAAGCAGAACAAATGGGAGGTAAAGGTTAAGCTTTCAAACCCTCTAGAAAGTAAAAGTTTAGTGAATGAAGAATATTTGAAATCTGAGTACCTCCAAGGTCAGCTAAAGGATTATGAAACCCAGGACATCCGAGATACAAAAGGCAGCTGTTGTCTCTCAACTTGGTATCCTTGACTCAAGTTGGCAAAAGCCCTTTTTGTGATTCCTTCTTTACAAAGGTGAAAATCTCAGAGCCTAAAACATTGGCAACCTACCGTGAATCTTAAAGGTTGACCTCCTCATGCCTGAGTATTTCACTTTGGTCAAATGTTCCTCAAAGTTTCTGGAAAATATGAAGAATAAATTAATGCAATCTCTTCTGAGAGATGGATCCATCCTGAATTAGTGTTGACTGAATGAATTCAACATTTCTTTAAGTCATCCACACAGCTTGTGTGTGGGTCCTGCTATGCAACTGAAAACATTTCTTTAGGACTCTCTTCTACTTTATTTCTACAGATGAGATCAAAATCAATGCACAGGAACTAATTAAATATACTAACACTAGTAGTTGGAAAATATTTTTCTTTTTACTTTTTTGTATGTGGGGATTGTACCCAAAGCCTTGGATGTACCAAAAACTCTTTCCATTATTGGAAGCTAGATCTCCAGCCTAACCCACTTTCCTTTAAACCATCTCCAGATTTATTTTCTCTGCAAGCGAAATCTGTATGTAATCAAACAATATCTTTCAATGGTATTAGCTGTGCACCAACCTCTCAGACTTCGAGGTGGTCTTCGTTCATTTTCCATAAAACTCCTTCATAGTAATGGTACAGTAGACTTGTGTGAATAAAATGACCAACAGTAGTTCTTTTACAAATATTCTTGTTAGGGGCAGGGGTTATAGCTCAGCAGCACTGTGCCTGCCTACCAAGCATGAGGTTGTGAGTTGAATTCCCTGTACCCCAAATAAATAAATAAATAAATAAATAAATAGATAAATGTAAATATTCCTGTTAACAGATGGAAGATCCCATAGAGTTCTTTCTGGGTCCTTGGTACCTCAAACAAGTAATTAGACAAGATTCAGAGCAAAGGCAGGAAAGTTGTACATTGACTGAAGGCAGAAAGGAGGTACAGTCTACAGAAGGAGAGAGTGAAAGTTGTCAAAGTCTCCCAGCAACTGTAACAATAAAGGGAAAGGATTCTTTTGTACCCACAGTTCTCGGGGGTGGCTCCCCCATATGCAAGTAAGGCATTGTGATGTAGGTACTATTGAAAACTGGCTTGGCCTGGTACCAGATTTAATCTGTCCTATGGAAAACCCTCCCTGGCTTCCTGCCACATGTAAATAAAGCATCAGGAATGGACTGTTTTGACTGGCCCTGCCCAGATGCAAATACCAGGTTGAAAATAGCATCTCTGGTCCTAAGAGTACCACCAGTTGCCTAGGAAGGCTAGAAATATCAAGCTTCCGACTGGTGCACAGGGCTCACCCTTAAATCTGACATCCTATTAGACCTGCTTTGTGGCGATGTCCTCTCTATTTAGGAAACACCTCTGTCAATCTGTTGGGCATGGCTTGTTATGACTTTTGACCCATCCGCCCCAGTTAGTCTGTTGTCCGGCTTCCGCCCTCCCTCAATCTCCTCCCTCATCCCCAGAGTTAATCAACTGGTCTACCCATGGAATTGCTCAAAGGCCAACATCCGGAGACAAGAATTGGTAGGAAGCTTTGTCTCCTGGCAGGCAATCTTTGGAAGACAGTGGAGCTACTGCAGCACAGCTCTGCCTTGGGAGACAGCGTGGTCCAAAGGGGATTTACAAGGGTGGGGAGGTAGGGAAGGAGGTTCCAAAGTCCAGTAGACACAAAAGGTGTGTGTTGAGCGGGGCCCTTCCCACCGAGGACTTTGTCTCATTTCTTCAATTATTTTCCCCTGGCTATAACATCTCAGTAGACATCTTTAGCCTCTTGCAAACAGTTCCTGCATTTTCTTTCTTCTCTCACTCTCTTCTGTTTGTTTTTTGAGACACAGTCTCACTGTGCTACTAAGACTGATCTTTAATTCTCCACAGAAATCACGGCGATCCTCCTGCCTCAGCCTCCCGAGCTGCTGGAATTATACGCATGCACCACAATACCGGCTCTCCTAAATTTCCCTAACAATCATGAATGCCATCAAATTAAATGGCACAGAAAGATACACGCTTTCTGCTTGAAATGAGGACAAAGGAGGAACATTGTAAATGTCAGCAGAACTTCTAGGCTCTGTAAATGTAAAATAATATTTATGTGTTGTCAAATTTATGTGTTGTCAAAAGTGATGATTTTCTTAGAAAAAAAAAAAAGGAAACAAAAACAGCTGTCAGTGTTGGTACTGATCTGTAATCCAGCATGCTGAGAGGCTGAGGCAGGAAGATCACGAGTTCCAGATTACCCAATCTAGGTAATTTCGTGTCATAAATAAAGACCCCATCTTGAAACAGAAGCATAAAATTGGGCTAGTGATGTAGCTAAATGTAAAGACCCTGAGTCAAATTCCCAGCACCGCATAAACAAAAGCAGAAACGAATTTTATCTTACTACATTGCCCACAGAACATTTAGTATTAACAGTAGAAAACTACTTAGTGGCCAGATATAGCTCAGTGGCATAAGCACCTGCCAAGCAAACGCAAGGTCATGAGTTTGATTCCCAATACCCCTTCTCCCCCGCCAAAAAAAAAGACAGAAAAAGTTTTGGCTTGAACTATGTAGAGACACCAAAGTATTGGATGTCTATTGGTCTACATCTAACTGTACAGTAGTCCTCTCCTTTCAGAAAAAGCGTAACATTTCTTAGAGCAACACGGTTTGATTTCCACATAAAATAAAGAATCCATGGACACTGCCTCTCATGGGGTATGATGCTTTTGATCTAGAATGATCCCCTCCAAAGTCACATGTGTTCAGAAGGGGGAATTGTGGGAGACGGCTGAATGGCAGTGTTCTACATTCATCAGGGAATGAATCCACTGACGAGTTCATGACGGGATATGC
This sequence comes from Hydrochoerus hydrochaeris, assembly GCA_004027455.1. Lineage (NCBI taxonomy): Eukaryota > Metazoa > Chordata > Mammalia > Rodentia > Hydrochaeridae > Hydrochoerus > Hydrochoerus hydrochaeris. The sequence continues at coordinate 32,327 of PVLA01009603.1, read as the reverse complement.
TGATAGGACACCAGACCCTTGCAGGAGGTGAGTTTTGGTTTTGACCTCTAAGCTCACATCTCCAATTCAGGCTCTTCCTTCTCTGTCTGCTTTCAGCTGCCTGAGTTAAACATCTCTCCTGCCCCACACTTGTCCACCGTGAGATTTTTCTCTTGGAGGCAGCCACCCATGGACTGACCCCTCAAAAATCCCTCCTCCGTTAAATTGTCTATGACTGGCAATATGTCCAAGCAATGGAAAGGTTACTAACGTGTGTGATGACCTACTTTTATGTAGAAGAGGTTGAAATTTGCATATGGAGAGAATCCCTCATTTGACACTTTAAGAATATCATTTCAAATCTTTGTAGCTCTATGCCTCGGAGACACCGGGAAACATTACCCATGTCGATAGCTACTGTGAGTTTTAAAGATTATCAACATGCATAGTAAGTTCTCAACGATGTATTATTTCTTGGGCTAGGAGTGCAGTTTCGTGGTAAGGTAATTGTACTGCTTTTACAAAGACATGCATTTGATTTCCCCAACACTGAAAAAATGAAGGAGAGGAAGAGAGTCAAAAAAAAGAAACAGGAAGAAAAAAAAGAATATTATTATTATTATTATTATTATTATTATTATTTTGGTACTGGGCAGTGAACTCAATACCTTGTATTTACCAGGCAAACTCTTAAGCCACAGAGCTAAATCCCCAGCCCAAGAATATTATTTTTATAAAACTATATTATCAAGACCTAAGTGATACCTCAATGCATGAACTCAATTTTCTCCATGATTCTGGTTGCAAACTGAACCAGATGAGAAATTAATCCAATTTCCCCATAAGGTTTACATTGATCCTAACTGTTGTATTGTACTTGGCCATTGTTCAACTGAGCTTGTGACCTGAATCATGGAAAGAATAAAATTCGTGACCTGTGACACCGTTTTAAATCCTTAGGCAACCATTGGTGTACATGCTTCAAACCCAGCAATCTCAGATACTGAGACAGGAGGATCGAACATTTCAGCCCAATCTAAGAAAACGAATGACTTAACTGAGACCATATCTCAAAATAAAATATTGAAGGTAGGGCCATGTATGCAGCTCACCCTGAAGGACCTGGTTTCAATACCCAGTGCTACACATAACAATAATAATAATAATAATAATAATTGCTGGAGTCTTAGCTTAGTGGCAAAGTACCTGCTTGGTAAGTGCAAGGTCTTGAGTTCGATCTCTAGTAGAAAATAATAATAATTTAATAGTAATAAAAGAGTTCAATTCTACTTCATTTCTGCATGCATCACTCTCTCACAAAATTTGAATTTTATCTAAGGTGTAATTCCAAGACAATCATTTTGGTGTATTGCAAGGCAAACCCTGAGAGAAGTGCTATGGAATACAATTTTCATTTTTCATCAGTTCCATCATGTGTAACCTGGGAAGGGTAAAGGAAAGAACTGCTCAAAGAGAAAGATTACAATGATAGATTTTTGATCCGGGCCACAGGCATGAAAATTCAGAGATGATCAAGTTTTAGCTGGGTTAGTTGCTTCAGACTGTTCCTACCCTTAGGGTCATTTTAATCACAGAGCAGTAAAGTTTGATTTGGTCCTGTTTCACAGTAAAACCACTGATATTACAAATAGGAAGGTGTTTCTAAGAAGGCCACTCAGGAAATTTGATGTCTGCTTAGGGCAGGGATACCCGTCAGGGACTATCCTAAATGTGACAGTAAAACACTTCAAGTAGAAAATAATTCATTAAGTCTAGATATTCCCAAATAGAAGAGGCAGGGGAAGATTTAATTTTATGCTATTATGGGCAGAAACAGATGAGCTTTAAAATTTAACTTGATATGTGCTTCCTTATTCTTATCTACTTGAGTTAAGAAAACATGAACTGAAAATAACTCACACTCTAAAAAGGCCATAAATATATCTTTAGTGCTGGAACCACTATGTTTTTAAAATATGAAAACCTGTAAAGAAAAATGGAAGTGGATATTCACATTTACCTTACAATCCATCCTAAAATTTGTAATAATAAAAAAATGCAAAAGAAGAAAACCCCATCATAAAGATTAACCATAAGCCCAAAGCCCAGTTGGGGAAGTAGATTTGTGCAGAAGTACAATTTGAACAAAATCAAAATGGGAAAGAACTAAGACTCCTACCTTCTCTGAGGCTCACAATTTATTCCTACGCTGACAAGACCAGACAAAACCATGAACATGTGCTAGTCTGTTTCTCATTCCTATACTGAATAAACTGAAGCCAGATCAGCTGGGAGGTAGGAAGTTCATTCAGCTCACAATGTCAGAAGGTAAGAGTCCAAATAACTCTGATGAGAACCCTATGCAAATGGGGTCGTGGTGGAAGCAATTGGAGGCAAACAAAACTATTTGCATTAACATAAGGAAAGAAGACAGAGAGACAGAGACCAAGAAAGAGACAGAGAGACAAAGGGACAGAGACTGAGAGAGAAACAGAGACCAAGAGAGAGACAGAGACAGAGACAAAAGGACAGAGACTGAGAGACAGAGACCAAGGGAGAGACAGAGACTGAGAGACAGAGAGACAAAGAGACAGAGACAGAGAGACAGAAAAACAGAAAGAGACAGAGAGACTGAGAGATAGAGAGACAGAGACCAAGAGAGACAGAAACAGAGAGACAAAGAGACAGAGACAGAAAGAGACTGAGAGAGACTGAGAGACAGAGAGACAGAAAGAGACAGAAAGACAGACCGACACAGAGACAAGCAGAGTTAGAGGTCAACTTTCCAACACATGATGCTTTGGGAGATAAGCAACACCCAAAATGAAACTCAAAGTACCACAAGATTTTACCTTTGTATGTTGGGCATTCCAGATTCCTTGGAGCAATTGCCTCCAATTGCTTCCACCACGACCCCATTTGCATAAGAAAAAGCCAGCTCATACATAAAAAGACCTAATCATTCATTCCTTCCCTGGCTCATCTCACCTCTCCTCCCCTGTCCATCTTGATTTATTTATTGATTTTCATATTAACACCATTCACTCTGTGGAAGGGTCAAGCTACCCAACTCCGGTTCCACACCACATAAAAGGTCCTTCACTCACACCACACGGCAGGCTTTGAACTCACTCTGAGACTTCTCCACACATGAACGGACCCAGTTCACTCCTTCAGGAAGCCCAAAGCTACGTAAATTTCTCAGGCTCCATCCCCAAGCCTTTATCACCCCTCTGCTGCTATAAATCCATGCTAGTAGAGGTGTTTTGCAAAGAACAAAGGTTTGCTATTTACAATCATGGACTCCGGAAGGCTAAGGTGAAACCATGGCCCATCCACCATCAGTCAGGGCACTCTCTGCCTCCGAGATGGTCTCTCACTTGTGCATTTTTAGGAGTGGGTGAAGATTGAGCATTTCCATGGTGGCAGAGGTCTCAGCTGTTTCCTTCCAGCCCTTCTAAAGACACGAAATCATTCATCGGTGTGAGAATCTCTGAGCAGAGTCATATCTCCAAATCCACACCTCATAAAGAATGGCGTCATAATGGGTTTTGATTTTCAACACATGAACACTTAGTATTTTTCGTCTCCTTCCTCATACCAAAGCCATCTAACTTCTATTTTTTTGTTGTAGTTTTTCTTTATCCTTCCAATGATTTTGCTCTGACCTACTCCAAACCCTAAAACTTTACCAAGTCCTACACAATTTCACATGATTCAGACCTCTCTGTCTCTATGTTCTCTTTCCTTACCATTGGCCAAATCTTCTTTTAGGTCCTGTTGAGGAATTCTGCTTACTGGCCGTGTCAAATTTAGTTAACCTGGAGACATTTCTCATTCCAGATTAAGTGGTCCCTGCTGGACATTTGTCCCTGAAGCCCAAGTCAGAGGTCATCACTGATGTCATCAATAGGAGAGTCATTGTGACATCTGAAAAGACCTAACATAGGCAGGACTCCTGGGATAAAGAGAAAAAGCCAAGGAAGTAACTTTCTGGCTTTCGTGAAGAGGAAAGTGACCAACTGCATCTCACTCCTGTAAGAAAAACACTTCCAATAACAGATGAATTTATCTGAATGGAATACTATGTATATGGTTGGCTCATAAGTAAAGCAGAATTAATATATTATCTTTATGCTATAGATAGGAGAAATTTCTGAGATGTAAAGAAAACCTAGGTCCGAATAATATAGTTTTAAGAACTATAGTTTTAAGAGCCAAATTTGAAGTTTTCCAATAAACTCTCGTGAAGATTCTCTGAGAAAGACTCTAGAAAAATTAATCTGTGAGGTTTCACAGCAATGCCAATTTATCATATGCTGTGTAGCAATCATGACACTTGAGTTTCTTTGATGACCTTGTACTTTGCTTCAATTTAAATTGACTCGACGTACTGCAGTTTTTAAAAGAGAAAATTATGAGTTTTACTATACATTCATTCTTAGATTTATAGAAAGGCAAGAAATGTGTGCTTAGATAATATCTGCAAGAATTAAATCGAATTTTGCAGGGACACTGGGAAACGTGGAAAGGTATTAGGAGAGAAAGGTGTGTTACAAATGCTGGTTTAAAAAAATGTATAACAAATCCATTTAAACCCTGGTTCTGTGTGACACAGGAGAATTCAAAACAGACAGTTCAAAGACCTAAGGAATTGGTTGGGTTTTAGGTTAGGCTTTTCTGCAGCATGGAAAGCTATATGGTACTGACATTGGACCATAATGTAAGTGAGCTAACTCTAATAGAATCAGAGAGAAACTTGGTAAAGTTGTGTCTGTAGTTCCTGCTTGGTGTCACCTTACAGAATGTGTTCTACTCTTTACAAATCAGCATAGAAATTGATATGCTGTTTGTCTCCCTTTGCATACCTTACTAAATTAACACTGGAACTCAAGAACCAGTATTAATTTGTGTAGGCTTAAAGTATATATTTCCACCAATAATGCTCAATTTTTTTGAGCATTATTGTGCTCAAAATGTGCTCAGACGTGATGACGCCCACCTGTACTTTCAGCTCTCGGGGAGACTGAGAGGAGAAACACCTGCATTTGAGGTCAGTCTGGGTGATGCATGGTGAGTTCAAAGTCTACTACAAAGTGGGACCCTGCCTCACAAAAAGTTCAAAGAGTCAATAGTTAGCTCATATGATGAAAAGATTTAGAACACAAATGCAAATTCCTTTTCCATGTATAGAGTTTGACTAATGTTGAGGCACAGGGAAAAGTGATAATTTCTGTGACATAATCAGCACTGCTAACAATTGCAGAGGGGAGAGACAGAGACAGACAGAGAAAGGAAGAGAGATAGAGAGAAACAGAGAAAGCATGATGCTAGGGAGAATTGAGAACATTCTGCGAATATCTATATAGCTTGAAAAGAAAAAATCATTCTTCTCACTGACAAATGGGTAAAAATTTTGATATTGGAGAAACTCCCAACTGAACAGATGTCCAAAAGGCCAGATTCATAACCTCTAAAATCGAGAAATGAATTCTAAGGACAAAGGAGGTTAAGAATAGGAAGAATTTGTTGAGAGAAGAAAGCTTCTGTCTAAGAGGGTCAGAAGGGTGTCTGAAAGTAGGTCACCCCCACAACCCCACTTCTTGAGGGTGTTTATTGAGCAAACCTAGAAAATGAGGTGGGCTCGAGGTGGGGCAGAACTGGAATCAATCAACAAGATTCTAAGTATCGTGGCTTAGGTAATATTGATCCAATATTGGAAGAATCAAAGGATGGGTTGTGGTGGGCTAAAACTATGGTCCACCAATGAGATGACCAGTGTAGTCACTTGGGTAATAGTGATTACATGGGGATCAAGTGGGGAATCAAGTCCTATAGCAAGTCCACAGGGCAGACAAGGGCTTTGCTGGAAGGGGTGGCTAGGAGCTTTGGTCTCCTCCCCAAGGGGACTGATGTGGATTGAGAGTATCAATCACTGCTGGTCACCCCAGGGGAAGTATGTGAGTCAGTAGTTGTTTTTCTTGAAGCCTGACCCTCAGTGAACTCTCCTCCAACCATGACTGCTTTCTGCACTGACCTCCCCAGGGCCCAGCCCTGTCTGACTGCCTACCTCACTTAGCTGACACTCATGATATGAAGGTAGATAAAAACTGACGTGCTGAAACTCCACCCTCCTTCGGATATTGTATAACTTCTGAAAAAAAAATAACCAGTATTCACTGGCAAAACTGAGTCCTACTACCCAAAGGAATCTCAAATAGTAAGATGCAGTGAATTTACTATGTACGTTTTTAATGATGAACGAACCGAAATGCGGAATTGAAGAAGTTTTTGTCTAATCTTTGCCAGGAGAATCGCCCTAATGTTAAAAGTCTCACTTAAATGGAATTTTCATTTAAAATGTGAGTTACATACATTTCTATTTTAACAGCATTTTTTAATGTTACTCTCTTTATATATATATATATTTTTTTTTTTGCCTTGAAAATAGACAAATCCAGAGAGAAATGTTCTTGGACTCACAGATGTTACAGGTAATGATAATCATACTGGTCATTATTTACACAGAAGCGGCTTGGCTTTGAGCTGCTAACCTGAGAGACCTACGTTTTAGAGAAATAGTTAACACTGGTGAGGTTGCTTGATTCGCAGAACTCCTTGAGGTCTTTTCAGTAGATGCCAAATTAATTCAAGGGCATCAAGAGATGGCTACTAATGACCAAGCAAACTGTGCAAAGTTGACCTAAACTAAAATCAAATTTTGCCGTGTAGAACATATGACTATAGATCCCTTCAGGAAAACAGACTCCACACAAGCTACGTTAGAAGAACTGCTTCATAACAATTATGGGGAAGATCTCGTTTTTAATTGAGCTTTTATTTGATTTCAGTATGTGCGAAGGTATGGACAGCTATTTTGAAGAAAAAAAGAGACATGAAGGCAGCCATTCTTGATTTCCTTGTGACTGGTCTTAAAAACCCTAAGGCTCTCTTTCTTGTGTTTCGATTGCTTTCATACTAGTTTGATTCCTATTAACTTATTGTGCGTGAAGATATGGAGAATGGATATTTCAAAGAAAAAAAGAGGCATTCTGGTAGCCACTGTTGATTTCCTGCTGCCTTTTTCTGAAATCTTGTGTTATTTGCATTGTTTTACTCTGCTCTGTTTTGTTCTGTTTTGCTTCGCTTTGTTTTGTTTTATTCTCTTTGAAACAAAATATTGAAACAACAATAAATGTGACCGCTGCACACCACAGCAAAATGGAACCATTCATGCTAAACTTCACATAGATAAAAATAAATTTTAAGGAAACAGGTAAGATGTCCCTGAAAAATGAGGGCTGAGGGTGAGACAGACCTATCATCAGTCAATAAGATTACAAGGATATGGCCGGGGGTTTAGCTCAGTGGCATAAGCATCTGCCTGGCAAGTATCAGGTCATGGGTTAGATCCCTCCGACAAAAAAAAAAAAAAAAAAAAAAAAAAAAAAATTACAAGTATAGTTACTTAGGTAGCATTGATGCAATGAAAAAAAAAATCAAAGGATGGATGTGAGATGGGATAAAGCTATGGTGAACCAAACGCTATCATTTTCTTTTCCTGATAGCATTTCCACAGTAACAATTCATGAAACGATCAGCAACCCTGAGCTAAAATCCCCCACCTTTCAACACATAAAGCAAACTAAACTGAGGTCCACCCCTGAGATTATTTTATTATTTTGTTTCCTCATCCAGATCTTAGCAAAAAGACTGGCCTATGGCGCCTAGTAATATTATAGACAGCTAAATCAGTGACAAGTATTACATGTGGTTAGCAGTCATGCAGGGCGAGCCTCTCAAAAGTCAGTGCAACCAAGCGTGGTGGCGCACGCCTGTCATCCCAGCATGCAGGAAGCTGAGGCAGGAGGATCGCTGTGAGTTTGAGACCAGCCTGGGCTACAAACTGAGCTCAAGGCCAGCCTGACTTTCACAGTGAGGCCCTGTCTCAAAAAGACAGGAAAAATTTTTAAAAAGTCAGTGCAGAAGCTGAGAATACATTGCAACTGTGGGTGGATGAACATTGCTTAGATGCCAGATCTCAGCACAAAAAAGATGGAAAGACTGCATTTACCTCCCTCCCCGAGGGATAAGCAATAATGAATGATGTTCTAAAGGGTAGGGACAGGTGGAAGAGTCCCTGACCCATACCCACCTGGAAAGGCCCTTGTTCTCTCCATGCACAGTTGCTGTGTGATCTGCTTCCCCACTGGCTCAACATTACCTAAGTGAGGGTGTTACAGGCAGCTGAGTGAGATAAAAAAATATTCCAGGCAGTCAGACAGGGTTGGGTCCTCCAAGGAGCCTGTGCAGAAGCCCAGATACCTTGCAACTGTGGTGGAGACAGACACCTCCGCTGTGAGCCAGACCTCAAGACAAAAGATCAAACAAACACAGCCACATCCTAAGGACTGATATTCTAACTAGGTATCCATCACCCTGAGGAAGCCAGGAGTCACCATCCCAGCCCCTACAGGAAGACTCACTGCTCTGTGTGCATGCCCGCTTGCTAGGTGACCTCCTTCCCTATTTGTCCCCGATTTAATCAATTTTACCTGAGCAATTAATCTTATTGGTTGACCACAGTTGCGCTCCACCTTATGCCTTGACAGTTCTCATATTCTCCCCACCTTAGACCTGCCTCGCCTTGTGATTTTGCTCTATAAAAGTCCCTAGAAAGGACAGAGTCTTTGGTAACCCACTCAAGGTCCCATCTGTCTCTCTCTCAGACAGAAGCTTTCTCTCTCACAATAAATATATTCTGCTCTTAACCTCCATTTTTCCGAAACTTTATTCTTTGATTTTAGAGAACACGAACTCATACCGGACAGCTAGCAGGTTGGCAGTTTCATTCCCCTCTATCAACAATACGTGAAATCTTACTGGAGCCAGGGATATAGCTCACTGGGCATAAGAGCCTGCCTGGCAAGTGCAAGGTCATGAGTTTGATCCCTGGTACCGAAAAACAAAAACAACGGAAAAAAAAATTAGATCTTTTAACGTGTTGCAATTTTAATTATTAGCACACAGGAATTCTGCACAGCTTGAAAGCTGCATTCTTAACAGAAGAGAGTCAGAGGGGAAGCTTTCTGCACCAGCGTTGAAAGAACAGAAGATAAGATGTTGGAAAAGTCACCCGGTTAGGCCGTATGAAGTGAAGTAAACTGGCGGGAAGTCCTTCCAGCTCCTGTTAAATAGCTGAACGGCAGAGCCAGGCACTGGATATACAAAGTGGGAATTAAGGAACACTGTGAAGGTTTATGTTAAAAGACATGTTGCCACTGATGGACCTTTCTTGGATCACACCTGTCCTGTGCTACTTGGAGCTTTCTGCAACATCTCTGGAGTTCTCTTTCCTCAGTCTCCTCATTTGCACTGGAGTGGCGACCTGCATATCCTTCAGCGACTCAAAGCTTTTCTCTTTGATGGCCATTTTTGGTATTTGGGGAAAGCTAGAGTCACTCAGTACCAGATAGGATTTAAAAAACAAAAACAAAACAAAACAAAACCCTGGATAAGACAGTGTCACAGTATTACTGCAGATTCAGAAATCGAAGCATTCACCAGCTATTTTGAACTCCCAATTCTAAAATGCAGGTGATGTAAATGTGCCCACAGCAAGGCTGCCTGCAGAGAACAGGAAAAGAACCCCCTGAATCCTCAGTGCTTTTCTCTTTCAAAAGTTTACCGTGGCCTGTACTGGTCTCAGAACACCCCAAGTGCAGCCTGGCCTCCAAGAATGGCCTTTGGCATGCAAAGCCCTTTTTAATTAAAATAAAATTAAAGGCATTAGAAGAAGCTCAGAAAGCCCTTCCTAGCCTTGTCTCCTTTGCCCCAGTATGCACCTGTGAGTTTCCCCAGTCAGGCTGTAGAAGCTTCTCCCTGAAGCAAGACAGTTGTTTCAAATTCCTTCCCTCCAAATCCCATGAACGGATCGGGAAGGATTAACCAAGGGAAAAAAAAAAAAAAAGACTAAAAATTGTAACCAACCTTGTATTCTTTTCACCTACACAGAGCACTAAGTCTGCCCAGCACAGTGAATTCCTTCTCCCCGCCACCTCGCCTCATTTCTTTTCTCCTGCTTGTTGGACAGAGCTCCTGCTATTCTATATAGGTAGCTACATATTTTATCTTCCTATAACTACATCACTGAATCGAATTAATATAATGTGTCCTTTAAAAATCACACATTTTTCACCGCAGGCCTAGCAAACCTCTATATCTTATTTTGTAAAACCCAGCTCTCCTCACCACGTCCAGGACCGCATTGGAACTTGGTAGAAATTGGTGTGTTCCCTCCCCACGCCCAGGGAAATTCTTAAGAGCATAGCGGTCAGAAAAGAGGGCTTGAAGATAAAAAACAACAGCAAGGAGTATTTCCTGAAGGGAACAGGAAATGCAAGCTCACAGCCTCCCCGGGAAATCAAAACTTGGATTGCAGTCATTTAAGTAGAAAAGATAAGCAGTAAAGAGAGATAGAGGTAACTTTCCTTCAATTATGCAAATTCCAATAAATACTTTTTAAAATGCAAGAAAGTTGAAGGAGGAAACCATTGGGGCAGTTTCTCCACCCTCCTTAATTTCACTCACCTGTTCTAAGTGAACCTTTAGCTCGGTAGTAGAATCCCAGCAAGAAATGAAGGTAGAATTTTACTCTTATATAACTCAGTGCTGCAGATTACTGGTCCTCAACAATCTTTATTGCTTTGGGTTTGCTATTGTTGTTTCTTTGTCTCTGTCGTTTTTCATTTTTGTGGCATTTTTTTTTCTCTTAAAAAAAAAGAAACTAAAAATCTTTTTTCCCCTGTGACTTACCATTTTTCTCTCAGCTTTCCTACAAACTGATAAAAAGGAAAGGCATTACTAAACATGACTGGAGAAAGGGTAATCATTCGAATACTGCTAAAAATAAAACTACACACACTTTAGCTTCATGGATATTTGCTCTGTAAAGAAAAATAGTCGACTGGAATCTTTGGAAAGTCACCTACTGTGTAGATAATTCTGAAAATCACTTTTTTTTTTTTTTTTAGATTTGCATTCCATGTTTTTCAAAGTACGATGTGTCTTGTTTGGGTTGTTTTGTGGCTGTAGCTTTTGACTGATAATCTGCATTCCTGGGGAAGCCCTTGCAATCGGATTTTTTCGTTTTCAAACTTAGCAAAATATCCAGCTGTCTTTCATTCAGTAGATTCCCAGTTCTCATAATTTTTTTTTTCTTGTCTAGTCTTACAATTCAATTCACATAGTACCCTGTTATTTCCCATCACCTTGAGAGGAGGAAGAACAAACACAGACAAACAGATAATGAGGAATAATGTGACACAAAAATTTTACTTTTTAAGAAAAAAACTGCAGCTTTGGGACACAAATTGAGCCCAAAATTCCTAACGTCCTTAAGGTCACAAGAAACCTGGGCTTCTCTCTTTTACCTGCAAATTGCCCTTGGCAGTTTCTTTTTACCGAAAAGAATCTTTTGCCCTTGTCAACAGACTGTTACAGCCCCCTTGGTAAAAGGCACCTTTCTTTCACCTTTTGATAGGCTACCGCTTTCACCTCTGGTCTCCTTTGTCCTGAAGAAAAGCCAACATCTTTCATCTCCGAGTCAAATCCCCTCTCTCCATAGATTCCCAAAATTCTGCAGATTCCTAGTCCAAATTCCCAAAACTATAGGAAGCTCAGATCTAAAGACACCACTCTCTGTCTGGAGCACCCTTCTCTGTTTCTTTGAATGTCCACTTGAAAATTCCCTCTACTGTATCCCCTGGTCCACTTTGCTGACCTCTTTGTGAGACAGGACAGCAAATGCACAAGACAGCTAGACAGGAGACAAAAAAAAAGTCATAACTAGAAATTGAAACTTTTCAGGAAGACCGCAACTTCCAAGGAAGTGCTAAAGTTCTCAAGGTGATCCGTATCAGCGTTCCTTGGGTTAAATGTAGACCCCCTTCTCTTCCTGAGGCATCACACCTGAAATTCCTCAGATATAATAAAACTGAAAGTTCCTAAACAGGCTTAATGGAAAACATAATAACGAGAAGCCCAATCTCAAACCAAACAAGAAGGCTGAACAAATCAAAACAAAGCTCAAATTGCTCACTTAAAGCAAACAACAACAGAAACTCAGATGTGTAGGCTGGACCAGTTTCCACCTGGCATGTTAGGAATCTTTTCTGAGGCATTTGAACATGGTCACTTCCATACTGTAATGCTCCCCCACCGTTTGTTTTTGTTCCTCTGTTGCGTGCATCTTAAAATATCTTCCCAAAACCTCTTTACTATCAGGCACTGAATATTGTCGGTCACGCAACTTAATTAAATTTTTAATTTCACCCTCCAGGAGTCCCAGACCCAGCCTGGTGACACCGGGACCCTGTATAAAGAGTCTTGTGCATTAACAACAATCTCTTCAGTGGACCTTCAAGTATTTAAACAGTTAAAGCATTTTGGACAATGGGCACCAGAAATTATTGTTTTCCAACATGAAAATCCTATGTTCCTTTCCCCTCTTCTGGAAGCATGACTTACAAGATAAAGAAATAACCAGAAAATATTTTCTAATATTTTAGAAATATTTCTAAGTGCTACCAGACACATTGATTTGTACTGTAACAGGAGACTGTTTTACATTTATATTATAGGATATCTTTACATAAACCTGATGTGAAACGTTAGTTCATAGTTATGCCATTGGAGTTTCAACCAAGGAAGAAATATCTCATATTTTAGCAGTTCATTCCAGTTTCTTCTACATGTTTGAGATTTCACTCATGTGGAATGATGCGTGAGCTTTCTATATTTCCTGCTCTTAATCTAATTAAGCAGATGAACTTTCACTGTGGAAGGTCATTGTTAGCCAGGCGCTGGATGAAAACATCATTGCTTTCTTTCCTCCTTTATTTTGAAATAGCCTCTTAGACTTCAAAGTTGATTTTTAGCTCTGGCTGATGTGTTACAGCACTGTAATGTTAGATCTTTAAAGCTCTCCTCTTATCTGTGCTCCACTTCCTTAGGGTAAGCATCAGAAACTGATATTCTAAATAGTTCTCTTATCACCCCCTGGAAGCCAGGAGTCACCACCATCCCAACCGCCTATAGGAAGAGTCGCATCTCCGTATCCATGCCCACTTGCTATGTGACTCCCTTCCCCAACTGTCCCTGATTTAATCAATTTTACTTGTGCAATTAACCTTATTGGTTGACCAGAGTTCTGCTCCACCTCATGCCCATTCACAAGTTCCCATTTTTCCCCACCTTAGACCTGCATCACTTTGTGGTTTGGCTCTATAAAAGTCCTTAGAAAAGACAGAGTCTTTGGTAACCCCCCTCAGGACCCTTTCTGTCTCTCTCAGACAGAAACTTTCTTTCTCTCAATAAATATATTCTGCTTTTAACCTCCACTGCTCCTAAAAATCACTCTTTGGTTTTAGAAAACAGAAACTCATCCTGGGCATCTAGTAGGTTGGGAGTTTTATTCCCTGTATCGCCACGCAAACTCAGTTCTCGTTTCAAATTTGGAACTGTGTTTGTTCCATGTCACCTGAGAGGATTACTTCAGCTCTTGATTCCTTATTCTTTGAAACCCCTTTCCCTACTTTCTTCGGTGCATCTGCTCAGTATAACCCCTGCACAGCCCTTCCTCAGTATTCAGGGAGGATTATTTCCACTCAGTGTGCATGGAAATAAAATAGCAAAGGAATGTCACTTAACCTGCAAGGTCCTCTATACATTTTATCATCTCCAGATTCCTTATCATTCCTAACATAACATGTTATATAAATAGTTATTCTGCTGTATGTTTTAGAGGTTGACAAGAAAAACAGTTATTTTTCAGTATTTTCAATCCACAGATTCTCCCCCCTGGTATGTGGAACCTGTTGGTATTGATATAGGGGAATGAAACTCCCAACCTACGACGTCCATGATTTTGTATTTTCTAAAATCGAAGAATGAATTTTAGGAACAACGGAGGTTAAGAGTAGAATATACTTATTGAGAGAAAGCAAGCTTCTGTCTGAGAGAGACAGAAGGGGTCCTGAGTGGGTTGCCAAGCACTCTGTCCTTTCCAGGGATTTTTATAGAGCAAAATCATGGGGAGAGATGGGTTCAAGATGGGGGAAGGCTGGGAGCTGCAAGGCAGATGGACATAAGGTGGGACACAACTACAGTTAGCCAATAAGATCAATAGTTCAGGTAAAATTGATTACATTGGGGACAAATGGGAAAGCAAGTCACACAGGAAGCTGTGACTCTTCCCTAGAGGGATGCAATAGTGACTCCTGGTTGCAAGGTGTCTGTACAGGCTCCTTTGAGGACCCAGCCCTGTCTGACTGCCTAGAATATTTATGACTAACTCAGCTGCCTGCAACAACGTGAAGGACACACTGTCTTTTCCTGTTGAAATACTTTTTAAACTAGCTTGCGTTTGAACACACGGCATCTACATTCCTTGTATGGAGCTGGTGCACTCATGTAGCATAGCTTTAATCCTTATTTCTTCCGCTTCTCTTCTCCTTCCTCCTCCTGCTTCCTGTTGTACCCCAAAAGGCTGCACCCCAAAATAAAATGGAAATTGTAAAAAGGCAAAAAGAATAAAAAGGCCAAGACGTCTTGGAGGGAAAAGAAGAGAGAGCACTTATTTATTTAGGCTGGTCTCCAGTGACACAGAGTGAGGGTGGAATTTACACTGCTGTGCAACTGGGCTAAGATTTGGGGGTGGTTTATAAAGGGAAAAAGCTCGCAAAGATGTGGGGGGCCCATACCTGTGCATTCCTGAGGAAACAGGACATCCTGTTTTCTCTTTTTTTAATGGTCAACGGGCGTGGCGCATACAGAACAGAATGGCTGTGCTAAGAGTTAGATTACAACACTTCTGTTCCTTGATACCCTTCTCATTTGAGAAAGTTCTACCTCTCTATCTCTGATGCTATAGTCTACTTTAAATTCATTTACCTATTTTCTTATTTAGCCCTGGGAAATGAAACCAAGGCCCCTTTGCTGACTGTACCCCTAGCTCTATTGATGTTTCATCTTCAGATAGAGTGTCACTAAGTCAGTGTGTTTCCCAGACTGGACTTCTACTGGCAGCTTCCCAGAGTGCTACAATTACAGGTGTGCAATACCATGCCGGGTTGAAAATAATTCTTTTATTTATTTGTGAGTGACAGAGAAAGTCAAAAAAGGAGAAAGAGAAGAATTACGTCAAAACGTTATGGGGTTGACAGTGAAAATATGGCAAAATTGTATGTGGTGGTCAACAAAATACAGTCTTAATAATACGATTTGGGAGGTAAGATATACATATAAAGAAATGCTGGGAGTGTGACCAATAATAACATAGAAAGACCAAAAAGTGGAAACCCTATACTGAGAGATACTATTATGTGTTCCTCTTATGCATTTATTGGTCAGTTGCCTGTCTTAATGGAAATTTTTAAAAAATGTATATATATATAATCTAAAAGTTGGCAGTACATACCAAGGAACTTACACTAGAGTTCAAAAGAGGAAGAAGCTATAAGTATAAAGTCAGGCATAATTTTCAAGTGAAAATCTGAAATTTAAATTTCATGTGCAATTTCTGGTTGTTCAGTCTATTGAAAAGCCATATGAAATACGGAAAGGTTATCAATAATGGAGAACAATTACTCTGCACTGGGATATCAGCTTCCAATACATAATGGATACAGGAGACAGACAGGTAGTATTGCGGTAGAATTTTGAAGGTAGAGAAAGAAATATCGGAACCAGGATTTGGTTTACTGATGTAGTGCCTGCCTGACAAACATGAGGTGCTGAGTTCAATTCCTGGCACCAAACACATAAAGAAAATTAAATTTAACAATAAATATAAATTTTTTTTAGTCTGTTACATGTTTTTTAAATTTTATTTTCAAGGAGGATAAAATTAAACATTAACGAAACAGATTGTAAGAAAACAATGTAGGAGACAGATTTCAAAGCAAGACAACAGGAGACCTTCACTGTCTATCACATTGTCTCTTGTTTTCTTCCAAATAGTTGTCCCTATCTTCACATACAATGAATTTATACAACACAAAGTGGTATATAACTCATCAGAACAGGATGATGAAGGCATTTTAGGTCTTCAAGACCAGACAATAGGAAAATCAACAAGGGCTGCCATAGTGTCTCTCGTTCTCTTCAAAATAGCTGTCCACACCTTCATGTATGTTGAAATTAAACAACAACAACAAAAAAACCAGACTAGAATCACTCTGAACAAAGAATAATAGTATTGCTGGATTTCACAGCATGATGCTGTGGAATCAGCACTGGTTACCTTAGTGTCTGTTTTTCTTCAGAGTAGCTGTTCATTTCATCGTGCATTATATAATCAATTCTCATAAGCTTTTTGAAGCTCTATGCATGCCTGAGTCTCTACATGTATACCTATTCTTTCTGTATTAGAGGGAGAAACAGAACAAAACAAAACAAATTGCTAGAAAAACACTAAATGAAAAAGACATATAAACAACAATAGCAAAGAGCCCAGAATGCTAACAATATAGGCCTTCAAAACAAGGTGGTGTGAGCATAACTAGGGTTGTTATTTTACATAATGATCTTCAAGAGCTCCTCAGATCACCATACAATAATATGCACAATTGTTCCAATCCTACGAATGTTAACTATTTCATTCCACGAACTTATAGAGTTTGTAGCATAATCATCTTAGCTATCCTAACTGTTTTGTTTTGTTTTGTTTTGTTCTTGGTATCAGGGATTGAACTCATGACCTTGTGTTTGCCAAGCAGGCACTTATGCTGCTGAGTTAAACCCCCAGCCCCTCAAATATAAATTTCAGAAAACTTCATCGGATCCAAGATTCACAACATGGTTCTTGCTATTTTCCTGATACCACTGATATCAGGAAATTCAATCAAAAAATATAGCTTCACAAAAAGAGGATTAGATTAACCATTGATAACATAATAATTATATTTTCCCTATGTTTCTAATGTGCACCTCTGTCTTTCCATAGCTATTTTTAAAATTATATCCAATATGTGTTTGATTGTTTGGAAAGTATTCTTTCTCATATATACTCCAAAAAGAAAATTGTTTCCAAAGTGAATTTCCTTGATACAGATAGCAATTTCACAAATAAATGATAGCAATATATTTTAAAAATGTATATGACATCAAGATTAAGTATGTCTAGTCCTGAATGATAAGGTGGGTATCTGGATCTCAAACCCATTTGGAAAACCTATCAACATACAACTCCAGAATTCCCTTTCCAGAATAAGGATAAAAACCTCCACAATCAGTGTAATATTTGCCCAGAACAAAATTTTTCAAACAGCAGTAGAACTGACAAACTAGTTGTAGTTTGTATGTTTGCTCCTCAACAAAGGAAGAAAAAAATGAAGTCCTTTTTTTTTTTGTACTAGAGATCAAACTTACAACCTCACACTTGCCAGGCAGGTTCTTGTGCTGCTGAGCTATGTTCCCAGCCCCAAAAATCAAGTCTTAATTTATAAACAATGTATAATAGTAAAGTCTCATGAATATTAAGCTAGGTGAAAGAAACCAGGTAGAACAGAGCATATTTGCACATAAAAATTCCTGTCCAAAGAAGTTCAAACAAAATCAAACATCCATCTATGGTTATACAGAATAGAAGCAGCATATCTAATGCTGAAAGCAGTTAGTGGAAATTTTTCTCCAGTTGTGTGAATTTCTCATGCCTTTCTGTGGGCCAGAGGTTCCTTAGATTATCAAAATAACAAAGCTCAGAACAACAATGTGTGTATTCTGTTCTTTGCCATAATTTCCTCACTATTTATAGATGAAAGACATAGTCGCAAAACAGGCACAAGAAAAGAACAAGAGAAAAAAGAAAAAAGCACCAAAATGCTGCACCCTTAACCAAAACTGTTTTAGCCGAATAGATGTCTGGCATTCTATTCTCATTCTGGTAAAATTCATATCTAATTTCTTTTCTTTCCATTCACAGTAAACACTCTTTCTTGTTAAACGACATTTTAAAATTATTTGCCTTGCACAAAAATTATACTCAGATATATGTTTTCCCCCAGGGATGTGGCACAATATTGCAGCATAAATAGATGTCACATAGTCATGAAATCAGTGTATTTGGCATTTTCGATCACGTTAAGCATTATTATTTTGTTGTGATGAGAACATTTAAAGTGTTCTACCAAACTCACTTTGAAATATACAATCTGGTAACTTCCTTGATTTATTTAACATGGAGAGTACAGAATGGAAAGTTTGGTATTCTGCACATTATTTCATTCTCACTTGGGAATATCCGTAAATATTTATATAGTGTGTCTAATTGATATTATGGATGCAAATAAAATGCATGTTAATATTTCTATTAATATGTTAACATGTATGTAAATAAAATACATGTTAATATTTCTATTAATATATTAACATCTATATATCCATAGGATGAAAATAAAATGTGTGTTTACCTTAAGTATTCTACTTTTCTACAGCCTATGTGTTTTGTGAAATACAGAAAGAGAAAAATTGTTTATGTTGGAATATGCCCCTACCATCACCTTAAATTGAGCTTTATTTTCGTTTTCAGTGAGAAGTGTCTTCATTGAGCAAAAAACCAAAGGCAGCTGAGAGCTTTCAAAATCACCTGTGGGTGTATACCTTACATTTTGTTTAAATCTGTTAAGTTTGGAATCTGTTCCTTTTGCCTTTTTTTAAAATCGAAAAGAAGAGATAACTGGGGGATGATTGATAATGGGATTTTTTTTTCCAAGGAAAATTGAATTTAACTTTTGAGTTCAGGCAAGTCTATTTTAAACTATAGCTTAAAATAATTTAACTTTTGTTGATTTTTAAAAAGTTGTATGTTTTGTATGTCCACATGAAAAGATCCACTCCAAATCTGGTTATCTGGCTGAATCACAATGGTAGTGAACACAGATAGATAGAGTGATTTATTCTGAAGCATCATTGAAAGCATTTACATTCGAATTCCCGCAATCATGTCTTTGTTCTAGGTTTTAAATCCTAGAAGCACATTCCGAAATTTTAGTGAACAGAATACAGATGGAAAATCAATGCTGCTCAGGGAGATGGCTTCCCTATATAGTTCTTCTTGCTGAGAGAAAGAAAACAGTATCAGAAGTCAGCGTTAATCGAACAAATCTTTCCTGATTCTGAATAGTTTTAATACACATTTACTTTTTATTTTTCATCGATAATGTTTTTCAGAGGGACATTTCTATATAAATGTATAGGATATATTTTATTTTACTTTCAATCATGGAGATTTTACTGACCTTAAAGCAATCTACAACAAAATGTGATTTTCAAAGGTAGAAAGCCAAAATAATGGCATCTATTTTAGTTTTCATTGGAATTCATGCCTCCACATACTCTGAGGGTATTTCTGTCAAAACCATTAGTGTAACAAATGCAGATTGTCAGCATTTTGCTCCTACTAGCAATTTTTAGTTGGTTTAGGAAGAAAGCCTCTGTTAGAACATTTCCTTTTTCCTGGAAAGGAATGTGCTATCATTTAATTAGGTGCACATTTACTTACATATTTAATGCTTCTAAAATACCTAAATTGTTTTAGTAATCAAGAAAAGAGGGTCGGGCATTTAGCTTAGTGGCATAAGCACCTTCCTGGCAAGCACGAGGTCATGAGTTCAATTCCTGGTACAGAAAAGAAGAAAAGGAGAAAAGAAAAGAAAAGAAAAGATGCCCTTTATCATGCTTTCTTGCTTTTTGAGGAAATAGATTCATACACATTCCTCACTTCTGTTCATAAACTTGTATGTGTCTTTTACGTGTGTGTGCATTTGTGTTTTTACTCACCATGATCTCTTATCTGTAATAGAAGTGGTACACTTTCTAAATCTGTGATTATTAAATCATTGTTTGATATGTACTGTATTATACATCCATGTGAAATTATTCTAATTCATTTTTAAATAGTTACCAAATTCTCCATTTGGTATAAAGGATAGTTGTTCATGTCACGCTAAGGTGAAGACACAGGTCTTACCAAAACAAGTCACTGGACAAAAAATTTCTAGTCTATCAGTGGTTATGACCGAGGTCAATGTGTGATCACAAAATCATCTCCTTGTCTTTAGTAAATTAGTACTTTTTAAAACATTGCTGTCATCATATAAGTTCTTTTTATTTTATTTTAATTTAATTTTAAAAAGCAGAAGAAAAGATAGACATGCTACAGAACTTTGAAAGAAAAGTAGAAAATTAGCACTCGATATATTAATAGCATAATGTTATCTTAGAAGTAGTTGTTCAGGTTACAAGATCTAGGCACAAAAAATGATCAATCAAACAATGAAGGCGCTGTTCCTTTTGATGAACTAACAGCTGAGTAGTATAGTTATCTATCTTGTGCGCACACACACACATATATATATACACATACATTTACATATGTATACCTACATATATATAATCTTTTCCTTTCTTTTCTCCTTTCACCATCCCAGTTGTTCTTTCTTTTTGAGCACTTTCTTTCCCTTTCATCACAGCAGAAATAATGGACAACCTATTTCCTTTGTAAACGTAACATGACTAATTGATTCAATTCATAAAGTAATCGCTAATACCACTGATAGATACTAACTTCTAGGTATATATCTCTTGGTATACGTCTTAACAAGATTCCCTGTCTTCACAGAATGTAATATGTCATGGTGAGATGTGGCAATGCTTAGTGGAAATATGAGTAAATTAAATGATGGGTTTTAAAATTCTACACGTAAAGAAAAGCTTTTTCCGTAGGTGACAGAGGGAAAGGTGTGGCTTTCCTTGGTAATCACTCTCACTGGAGAGACTCCCGAACACAGAGCACATCAAAGTAGGAGGTGCTCTAAGGGATATTGCTTCAGAAGTTTAGCCCTGAAATAAGGGTTCTTTTGTTCTTTATACAGTGGAAAAGCAAGGCTTTCAGTAAAAAATCATGACAAGTTTACAAGCTTATTTCAGACCACAACTCACACACATTTACGCACAAATCCTCTACCGCAAAACCAAAAATTACTAAACTCTAGTATCCAATCAAACATTAGACATATACAAAGAAAATAAAAATTTAGTCAATAATGGGATGATAAAAAAGATCACAACGATCCTCCTGCCTCAGCCTCCTGAGTGCCAGGATTATAGGTGTACACTATCATGCACAGCCTCAGATGTAACATTTTTCAACAGTTTTTTATAACCTCACATCCTAAAATATGCCAGTGAATATGAGGCTGGAGAAAACTAAAACATGGGATTTTCTAATTAAATTTAAACTTTTGTATACCAAGTTATCAAGAAGCCTTTGAAGTGAGTTTGTTTAAAAAATCATATTTTTCTACAAAGGGATGGATAGATACTAGTTTTCAAATCAGAAATAATTAAATGCAAGGAAATATTTTAGAGGAATTTGAAAGAACTGAAATAACTATCATCTGAAATGCTAAACCATGCAAACATATCATTAAAGAATAAATAGGAATAAAGTCTTATTCAGACACATAAAAATTGGAATAGTAATCACCTGAAAGAAAGCAATCACCTAAATGTACAATAAATGTTAATGGTTTAAGTGACAAAATTTAACATCTAG
This sequence comes from Hydrochoerus hydrochaeris, assembly GCA_004027455.1. Classification (NCBI taxonomy): domain Eukaryota; kingdom Metazoa; phylum Chordata; class Mammalia; order Rodentia; family Hydrochaeridae; genus Hydrochoerus; species Hydrochoerus hydrochaeris. The sequence goes on along the minus strand of PVLA01009603.1, from coordinate 10,732 downwards.
AAATTTAATTTGTGAAACGCAGTGAAGAACAAAAGTAATGATTTATGAAGGAGAATAATACAAAAGAATTGTGAGTTTTAGAAAAATCTATAGTTAAGAAAGTTTTTAATCTGTGTAGATTTTAAAGCACTATTAAACAGCTTAAACTGTTTAATGCTTTAATAATTGCAGAATTACAGCAATATTCTCCAAACAAAAAATACATTGCATTGATTTAATTAATACAAATCCCTTTCCTCATAATTCTTGATCTTAATTCACAAGATTAGGGTCAATGTCTAATGAGAGGACTGTTTTTAAAATCACAATGAAATTAAATTATTGAAGCATTTAGATTTCATAGGAATTTGTTTAATTTGAATTATGTAGATGAACCTTGCTTTTTAAATACCTAACATGACAATACCTGTATCGTTTGATGGTTAGATTATGTGCATTTAATAGAAGTATGTGTGCTTGAATTTAACCTCACCTTAAAGAAATGATGTGGTAAGTGAAGAATTGGTCAATGGATCACAACAGTATAAAGCTATGTCTCTTCTGTCAGAATTAGTTTGTGATTATATATCTCAGTTGCACATATTTTACAGTTTGTAAAATTCATAGTAATATTTCTTTTAAAAAATTCTAAATTCTATTACCAATTAAAGTTATATAATTAATGAGATTTTTTTTTTTTTTTTTTTTTTTTGGTACCGTGGGTGAACTCACGACCTCATACTTAACAGGCAGGTGCTTATGCCACTGAGCTAAAGCCCCAGCCAAAATAGATTCTTTATATCTAACATTTCTAGATTTTTTTTCTCCTTTTATGTTGATGAAAATTCCATGGTCAACAGTTTTTAACATGAAAAACTCATTTTTTTAATGGGGCAAAGCTGACAATGTTAGATATATTCAGCTCTTGTCTAATCTACTTATTTCATATTTCTTTTATTCTAGGTATCATATTTTTAAGTTCTATGCATTTGTTTCTTTTAAAATATGTTTATCTCTTTACTTAGATTTTACTGTCTATTTTTTTTCACTTGGCAGGAGTTTATAAATTCTTGGTGAAGAATTTTTACTTTGAGCTTCTTAAAGTTCTTGCCAGCTAATTCCTGCTCCTCTATGGAGTATGTTGATTATCATTTCTCATTTAAGTTGGTTTTCTTATGATTATTGCTATGATGGGTAACTTTGGAGTCCCATCACAGATATTTTATGTGCCACTTTTGTGGAATGATGGATTCTTCAACCCCCCCTTTTAACAACTAGTCGTTTTTAGAGTTAGGGTGTCAATCTTCGCTTTTTTCAATTTCTCATTGGGCCATAATAAATGTACTTAACATATTGTGTCATGTGGCATATCAATATATTGTATACATGCAAATGATCAAAGTGCAGTCATTAGAATTCTCTCCTCTTTAAATATTTACCATTTCCTTGAATGGATCAATGTCTAAGTCTTCTCTTCTAGGAAATACATGACATATTTAGTTGCCCTAGTCAACAATAGATCCCTAGAATTTATTCTTCCTCTCTCCCGGTAACATTGAACAAATTAATCATTCTCTCTCTACTCTGTTCTCCGCTACCTTCTCCAGACACATGTAACTGCTACAGTACGCGCAAACTGACTGGGATCAAATGTTTTCAGTTCCACACATAAGACACATCACATGGTATTTCTGTGCCTGTCTTGTTTCTTCCAACATAATGTTTAGGTTAGCTCACATAGATAGTCCTCATGGCATTTAGTTCCTGAGTTTTGCTGTATACTATTCCATGGTGTATATTTACCATATTTCCTTTGCCTATACATCAGTTAATCATCTAGTAAGTTGCTTTCATATCTTGGCTGTTATGGCTGCAATAAACAAGGAAGTGCACGTGTCTCATATATATATATATATATATATATATATATATATATATATAGTTGTGGGATAGTCTGGTGACACAGTGATTCTTTTCATGATATTTTAAGTTACTACCATATAGAGACACCACTGATTTACATTCTCATCCAATCCTTATTTTTTTAGGTTTGAATCTGTCATTTCAATTCATGATATCCCTACATCTTGGTTTCCTAACTTGGACAAGACTCAGAACTGCTTCCTCTCTCCCACCAATCCTGCAAATTATAACCAATACCAGACAATACCCTACATGTCATTAGGTTTTTGGAGCAATAAGAGGGAAAATATAAGTAAAAAGTAGCCTTTGTTCTGAGGATGTGGAGAGAAGTCCACAACTATAGCCAGCCTGGTTTTCTCTGACCAGAATGTGGGACATGGGATATATATATATATATATATATATATATATATATATATATATGTAACATCTGACCAGGGGTGATGCTTAGGGTGGGCATAGATGATGCGTGAGGAGTTGATTGGGACATTTTTTTGTGCCACTGGGAAAGGAAACAGGAAGTTGTCATAGGGTAAGGAAGAAATGACCAACTGACTACTGGCCGTATGTTTACTTGTGCTTCAATAATAATAATAGGCTATATAATAGGGGGTGTTTAAGAATGTAATGCTCAGGATACCAGAGCTGGATGTGAGCAATTACAATTTTACGCTTTCCTGCCTCCTAGCTCTATTGTTATACCTGCATATACTAGGATAATTGTCTTTTTTTAAAAAGCATCATTAGATGATTGACATTCCTCATGTCTGCACTTGTTTTGGAAATTATTCTTAAAAAACATATTTGTTTAGGACTTGGTCATCAATCTGTGGCAGAATTGAGGTGTAAGATTTGGTGGGTAGAATTTCAGGTCTCTTCTCTTGTCTTCTCTTCTCTTCTCTTCCCTTCTCTTCTCTTCTTCTCTCCTCTCCTCTCCTCTCCTCTCCTCTCCTCTCCTCTCCTCTCCTCTCCTCTCCTCTCCTCTCTTCTTCTTTCTCTTCCCTCCCCTCCTTTCCCCTCCTCTTTCCTTTCCTTTCTTTGTCCCATCACTCTCTTCCTCCTCTTCCTCTTCTTCTCCTCCTCCTCTCTTCTTTCTCTGCCTCTCTCTTTCTCTCTCTGTCTCTGTGTCTGTATCTGTCTGTCTCTCTCTCTGTGTGTCTGTGTCTCTCTGTTTCTCTCTGTGTCTGTGCCTATCTGTCTGTCTCTATCTCTTTCTCTCTCTGTCTCTCTCTCTCTCTCTCTCTCTCTCTCTCTTTACTGGTCACCATGAATGGAGTATGTTCTCTATGTCACAGACACTACCTTAATTTTGCTATGTCTTCCTAGGCTCGAAAGGACTCAGGTAACCATGGATTCCAACATCCAAAACTGTAAACAAAAATAAACCCATCTTTTTGAGCAGTCTATTTTCTGCAAGTATTTTTTTACAGTAATCGAATGCTTACTATGCACTGATTAAGCAAAGATTGTACAAGATACATTTATTATGTGCTCTATGCAGTCAAAAATCTACATTACCTGTCCCACTCAAATGATTAGTCTAACTTTATTAAGGAATTCCTTCCTTTTCCACAGGTCCTGGTTCTAAGCAATAGACAACAGCAGAGGTGATAGATTCTATGTGAGTATATATACACAATCATGAAATTCTTTTTTTAAACATGAGATTTCAATATTTGCTTTGAGGCAGCCTCAGTTCTTTTGACTCATGCAGATACAAGCTACCGTGCATTCGGGAAACTTATCTGTGCATCTGGCCATAAAAGTAAAGAGGGGTCCATCTGGAGAGGAGGCTGCATTTAGTATTACATTTTTTTCTCCTCAAACCTTTGAATTAAAACATGTTTCATTTAAAAGCTTTAAAATACATGAGCCAACAATTGGCAATTTTAATAAGTACACGTGGGACAACGCACAGCTGTAACATAGATCTTGACACAGCTCTTGTAATTTTAGGTCAATAGTCTTAAAAAGGCAGGGTGTGTTGGAGTTGAAGCGCACTGGAAGTGTGCTTGCTTAGCATGAATAAGGTCCTTGATTCAGTCTTTTCTTCAGTGCATATAAAACAAAGCAATAAACGATGGTAACGTAGTAAGAGTGAAATCCTTCATGCATGTGAACTAGCGGGTACATGTAGAAACAAATATCCATCAATTAGCAAATATCCAGCATGTCAACCATGCACAAAGCATGGTTAAGTGTAGTGAAATGCATGCTCCACCATGATTTTGACTTTCTTTGCAGACTCCTTGGAGAATCCTAAATTCAAGGAGAAAGTTTGAAACTCAAACGATGACTGGATATTGAACATGCCATGATTTTACTTGGATGAGATATTTAAGCTTGTCAGACGCATAGAAGCAGAAAATGCAACAGTGATTCTCATGGGCTGAGTTGTAGTCATGGGTTATAAAGAGAACAATTAGAATAATGACATGGAGTTTACAATATGATTTTTATGATGTCACCCAAGCTTAACACAAGGAAATGCAGGAAATCTATCCACATCACTAAAGAAATAGAATATTTAGCCAAAGGCCTGAATCCCACAGCAATGTCCTACATGAGTCCAGATGAAGACCCAGAGCTCATGACAATGCCTCTGATGAGTCCAACTGGAGGTCTAGAGCCCATAAGAAGGACTCACACTGGTCTCTTTTATGGATCCATGCTGGGAAGGCCCAAAGGTCAGCGGTGGAAGCTAGAAAGCCTATGCCAGTGGGGCAAAGGAGCTGTGCTGATAGGTTGAGTGTTCTATGCTGGAGCCGAGAAGTCACACTCACAAAAACTCCAGGGCTGTCCTGAAAAGCACCACAGCCATCCTCAGCGACACAGAGGCCCCGAGCTCCTCCGACGATAAGCACAGTTGAGTACATGCCAGGAAGCCAGTGTGACGAGTTCATCCTGGAAACCAAGGGGCACACGTCTTCCCCTCCTAAGCCAGGAAGCGATACTCAATGTGAAGACCAGAGCTTCTCCAGGAGAACCAATGGCTCAAACAGCAACCCACAGGAGAATCCACAACACCTCAATATCTTAATGCAACTAACGTGAATAACTTTTCCTTCTCCCCATCTCTATTTATGATGGCAAATTTCCTCAGGTGGAACATCTACGCTCAGTGCCATGGTGATGTAATTCAGCTGGCGTTAAGTTGACCACCTGTTTTCAATCCATAACACACTGGAAGAAGAAAGAAATATGAAGATTCTACGTAATGGGTGAAAAACTTCCATTTTGCTAGATGAAATTTATTTTTTGAAAACTGGATGTACAACATAGCATCTATAGTTAGAAATCCAGTATTTTACTTCAAAATTTGATAAGAGATCCCATATTAAATATTTTGGCCCTGAAACAAACTAATAGACAAACAGAAATAGAAGCACAAGGATACTTTAAAAAAAAGTTAAATATATTAATTACCTTAGTTATACTGATGGAACTATGGGTAAATGTATGTAAGTATGTCCAGATTCATCAAATTACTCATATACAATGTACACAGTTCTTTTGTATTAATTATATCCATCAGCTGTGTCATCTCAGAGTCCAAATACCTGGCACTCACAAGTTAAAGAGAGAAAGGATTCCAAGAAATTTGGCTCACAGTTGCAGAGGATTTAGTTCATGGTCTTCTGGCTCCAAGACAGAAACATCATGGCAGGAGGAACATGGTGGAAGGACATTGCTTAGTTTATGGCAGCCAAGAAACATAATAGGGAGAAAATACCAGAAAGGAAGGGGCCAGGAACCATACATAATATCCAAGGTCATGCACCTGTTTCTCACCAGACACAATCAGAATGTTCTTCATTAATCCTTTAGGTGTATCACAATGAAGCTCAAACATCAAGTTAAGACTTAATAAAGATGTGGGAAAAATAAAATAAAGATAGGTGGTATACACAGAGTATTGGAAAAGACTTCCTTACATGGGAATATATACTATTTCCAAAAAAGAATTACATTAAGAATACCCAAGGAGGCCTTGCCACCGGGAACCCAGCACAAGCCTGCCTCAGGCGTAGGCTCCCCAGAGCCTTCACCAAGGGCCCGCCCTGCCACCAGGAACATTGAGGAGGCCTGCCCAAGACTGAAAACTACCATGGACTGCTACAGATGGGCCCACCCTCCCATCTGGAATATCAGAAGATCTCAGCAAGATCTACTTAGTGTGAGAAAATTTGGAACTTTGCTCCCAGGTGGCAAACTTGGGACTACACCAGATTGACTGTATCAGTGTGGTGAGTATACCCCTAAAATAGAGGTGTACAGGGGATAAATAGAGCCAGTAGTAAAACCCCCTACAACTAACTGTAAGACTTTGGTGTGTCTGAAAAGAGTGTGTGTGATCCCCTCCTACACATAGAAAACACCAGACAGAGTGAAAATGACAAAATGAAAAAGCAAAATGCAGTCTCAAACATATAGTTCACCAGAAGCAAGTATCAGAGACACCGAAATAGAGGACCCCAAAAGTAACACACCAGGAATCTCTGAAAAGATAGCAAGTGAAATAAAAAAACAACTGCATCAGGCTATAGAAGAAATCAAATTAGAAGTAGTGTCCCATGTAAAGATAGAAATAACAACTTTAGTAAAGGAGTGGTTGAATGCAGCTAAGGAAGAACTAGAGAAAAAAGTACATGAGCATGGGAAACTGATTGAAACTTTGAATGAACAATATAGAAAACAAGCAGAATTCATGAAACAAACTCAAAGAGACATCCAAGAAACAAAAAATTCTATTGAAAGTGTGCAAAATGGCCTAAAGGAAGCTGAGGATAGGATTTTGGACCTTGAGGACAGGATCACAGTTAGTGATCAGGAAAGGATAGAACTTTTAAAAATAACAAAGCAGCATGAAATGACAATCCAGAAGCTTCATGATGATGCCAAGAGCAACAATATAAGAATAATGGGCATTAACGAAGATACAGGATTGTAGGCAAATGACATACATAAAGTATTTACAGAAAGAATAGCAGAAAATTTCCCAAACATGGGGAAAGAATTTGATATGCAGATAAGTGAGGCATATAGAACACCAAACAGTCACAATCAACATAAATCCACACCCAGACACGTAATAATTAAGATCTCAGACATATAGCATAAAAACAGAATATTAAAAGCTGTCAGAGAAAAGACACAACTCACTTATCAAGGAAAGCCCATTAGACTTTTCAGCACAAACCCTCAAGTCAAGAAGAGCTTGGAGTGATGTATTTTAAGCCCTGAAAAAAACAACCTTCAACCCAGACTGATGTACCCAGCAAAACTTTCATTCAAATTTAATGGAGAAACAAGATACTTCCATGACAAAGAACAACTGAAGAAATTCATGTCCACCAAACCAACCCTAGAAAAAGTATTGAAAGACATACTAGACAGAGATAAAAATGACCATAATCCCCAAAATAACAACAGAAAGAAACTACCAGGTAGGATAAGCAATTAAATAAGAGGAAAAGCAGAAAGAAACAACTGGAACATAATATGGCAAAGTCAAGCCAGTACATATCAGTGACATCCATAAATATAAACGGCCTCAATTCATCTATAAAAAGAAATAGATTGACAGAATCGATCAAGAAACACGACCCCACAATATGCCATATATGAGAAACAAATCTGACCCAAAAGAAAACTCATAGATTAAAAGTCAAAGGATGGAAACCAGTATTCCATGCAACAGGAACCCAGAAAAAAGCAGGGGTAGCTATTCTATTTGCAGACAAAGTGAACTTCAAACCTAAAACAATTAAAAGAGAGAGAGAAGGTCACTACATACTTGTTAGTAGTAAAATTCAAGAGAAAGAACTAACAATTATAAATGTATATGCACCAAATACAGGAGCACCCAACTATACAAGACAGATACTAATGGACATGAAAAACCAAGTAACAAGAACACAATTATAACAGGAGATCTTGACAGCCCATTGTCACTAAGAGAGAGATCAACTAGACAAAAAGCAACAAATAACAGAACTGAATCATACCTGTGAGGAATTGGGCTTAGTACACATTTACAGTGTTCCAGCCAAACACATCAGAATACATATTCTTCTCAGCTGCAAATGGGACATTCTCCAAAATAGACCATATATTATCCCACAAAACATTATTAAGTAAATGCAAAGGTATTGAAATCATTCCATGCATAATATCTGACCATAGTGCACTGAAATTGGAAATTAAAGGCAAAAGAAATTGTAAAACCTGCATAAATACATGGCAATTAAATAACAACCTTTTGAAAAAGCAATGGGCTACAGATGAAATTAAAAAAGAAATAAAACAATACCTACAATTCAATGAAAATATAGAAACAACATACTTTAATCTGTGGGATGCAATGAAAGCAGTCTTAAGAGGGAAATATAGAGCAATAAACTGTCATATCAAGAAAACAGAATGAGCACAAATAAAAAACCTAATGCTCCATCTCAAGCTTCTAGAAAAAGAAGAGCAAGCTAAACCCAAAGCTCATAGAAGAGAGGAAATTGTAAAAATTAGAGCAGAAATCAATGCAATTGAAACTAAAACAATACAAAGAATTAATGAATCAAAAAGCTGGTTTTTTGAGAGAATCAACAAAATTGACAAACCCCTAGCAAACCTTATCAAGAGAAAGAAAGAAAAAACCCAAATTCATGCAATAAGAACTGAAAAGGGAGAAATTATTACATATCCCATGGAAATTCAAAAGCTCATGAATACCTACTTTGAAAATCTCTACTCACATAGAGTGGAAAACACAGAGGGAATGGACATATTTCCAGAAACATATGAACTACTAAAGCTCAACCAAGAAGATATAGCAATTTTGACCAATACAGTATCAGCTATTGAAATTGAAAATGTAGTTAAAACTTACCAACAAAGAAAAGCCCAGGTCCTGATGGATTTACAGCTGAATACTATGAGAAATTTAGAGAAGAGTTGATGCCAGTACTCCTTAAACTCTTCAATGAAATTGAGAAAAAAAGAATCCTCCCTAAATCATTCCTGGAGGCAAGTATTACTCTGATACCAAAACCAGAGAAAGACCCAACCAAAAAAGAGAACTATAGGCCCATCTCACTAATGAACATTGATGCAAAGATTCTCAATAAAATACTGGCAAATAGAATGCAGCAAATCATCAAGAAGATTATACATCATGACCAAGTGGGGTTCATTCCAGGAATGCAGAGATGGTTTAGCATATGCAAATCAATAAATGTAATATACCAAATCAACAGAGCCAAAAACAAAAACCACATGGTCATCCCAATAGATGCAGAAAAAACTTTTGACAAAGTCTAACATGTGTTTGTGATAAAAACCCTTCAGAAATTCAGAATACATGGCGTCTACCTCAACCTTATAAAGGCCATCTATGACAAACCAACAGCCAATATTATACTAAATGGACAAAATCTGAAAGCTTTCACTTTAAAATCAGGAACAAGACAAGGATGTTTACTATCACCACTCCTATTCAATGTATTTCTGGAAACACTAGCCAGGGCAATCAGACAAGAGAGAGAAATAAAACGAGAAAAGATAGGAAAGGAAAAAGTTAAATTATCCCTATTTGCAGATGACATTATATACTATATAGAAGACCCAAAAGACTCATTAAAAGACTGCTAGAGGTAATAAACAAGTTCAGCAGTGTAGCTGGATACAAAGTCAATGCACAAAAATCAATAGCATTCCTGTACACAAATAAAAAACTCACTGAGAGAGAAATTATTCAAATATCACTCTTACAATAACATGTAAAAAAATGAAATACTTAGGAATCGACCTAACTAAAAATGTAAAAGACCTATATGCTGAAAATTATACTACACTGAAAAAGGAGATTGAAGAGGATATTAGAAATTGGAAGGACATTCCTTGCTCTTGGTTAGGAAGAACCAACATTGTGAAAATGGCTATACACCCAAAACTTTTTTACAGATTTAACGCAATCCCAATCAAAATACCATTGACATACCTCATAGATCTAGAGAACGCACTACTAAAATTCATTTGGAAACAGAAGAAACCTAGAATAGCAAAGCCAATTCTAGGCAACAAAAGCAAGGCAGGAGGCATCTCAATTCCTGACTTGAAGCAGTACTATAAAACCACAGTGATAAAATCAGCTTGGTACTGGCAAAGAAATAGACCTGAGGATCAATGGAACAGATTAGAAGATGCAAGCACAACTACAATGACACTCAGCCACCTGATATTTGAAAAAGGGGCTAAATATGCCCACTGGAAGAAGGATAGTCTCTTTAATAAATAGTGTTGGAAAAATTGGCTCTCTACATGCCGAAGACTGAAACTAGATCCAAGCTTATCACCATGCACAAAACTAAAGTCAAAATGGATCAAAGACCTCAATATTAAAAGCGAAACACTAAATCTACTGTAAGACAAGGTAGGTAGAAGTCTTGGAGACATAAGGGTAGGTAACGAAATCATGAACCAAACGCAAACTGCACGGGAAACACTTCAAAGCATCAACAACTGGGATATCACATTATTGAAAAGTTTCTGCACTTCAAAGGAAATCACCAACAGAGTGAAAAGAAAACCAACAGAGTGGGAAAAAATTTTAACCAGCAACCCCCCAGACAAAGAACTTGTGTCCAGAATATATAAAGAATTGAAAAACATCAAGCCCCCCAAATTCAAAGACCCTCTCCAAAAATGGGCATCTGAGATGAACACACAGTTCTCAGAGAAAGATATACAAATGGCAAATAAATACATGAAGAAATGTTCACCATCACTGGTCATTCGAGAAATGCAAATTAAAACAGCATTGAGATTCCACCTT